>JAXGGA010009390.1:0-51609 GCA_038373865.1 Uloborus plumipes
GAAAAAGTGGAAAAGATTTACAAATTCGGTTTTGCAGAGTTTCAGAAAAAATATCCCAGATGTGCACAAATTATTTAACGTACCCCAGATGTGCACAAAACCATACTACTAATATGTACATGTCTTACTCATAAACACCTTTTTTTTTTTTTAATTTCAATTACATGATATTTTGTGAGTTAAAAAAAAATGAAAAGGAAAGCTGAAATTCATACAAAATTATAACTTTTAGAGATAGAGTAATTTCCTGGCTGCCATCAGCCTCCTAATCCTAATTCTGGTATATAACCTATCTTGGCGATGCACGTTTATAGTTTTCAAAGTCTTCGAAGAGTTTTTTAGATGTATGAAAAAAACACAAATCCAGCATTATCGGATAAATCTGGCACAGCACAGATAATCCCAAAACCAGATATTCGAGAACCCAGTACATAATTAATCGCACTCAATTCAGCTTAACCAAAAATCTTAATTTGCTTAAAAAGTTAACAAAGCCACACCCTTCGGACATCCACAAAGTTGTCAAATGGACTCTCGTCGACGTTTGATACATATATGCGCGTAATTATCAAGTTCTAGACTCCGCTTAGGGGCTGCGCAAAACGATCACTTTGTTCGAAGGTAGCCGTCTTCCGAAAAATTCCATTTATCAAGCATCCTCGAAATAGCATGACCGTCCAAGGGTGGTTAAGATCACCGTAAAACGATGTCATTGCTTCGTTTGTGCTTCTAATTACGAACGTAGAAATTAAAGAGATTTTAAGTCAATGGGCCCACCTACTGGTTTTTTGGTAGATCCGACTGCAAGATAAAAATGGGAGCTATCGCCAAGAAAATAGCGATATTTAATCGCTTCCTGTCATGGGATATCGTCCATCATCGACCGTTTGCCTCAGAGCGAGTGTTGCCAATTTGGTATATAAATTAAAGAGAGTGAAGTATTTACGACGTTGAGCAGAATTTTTAGCCCGAAGTAGCAGACACATTTGTTTTTTACTGTCTTTTCTTTTTATTAATGTTCGAATGAAGATAGTTGTGTACATAGGAAATATATCATTTTTGATGGAACCTTACATATTATTTATTGAATATTAGCTTCATGATGCAACAAACAAACCATATTTTAAAGCAAATGTAATGCTTTTTTAATTTGTCGCAAACCATTTAATTGCAATTATTACAAGCCCAGCATTTCAAGATTTTCATAGGAGAGGGGGTAAATTGTATATACTCAATGCATATTATATCGAAAAACAATGAAAACCTCGCTCTCGGGTATTTTTATGTCTTGATCTGTCCAAGCGGAGGGGCAGGAAATTACCCCTTCTGACCTCCCAAAATAACGAGCTTAAACCACTCTAATATATGAAATACCTTTTTTCCTAATGTAATAAATACCTTTGTGTTACAAAGTAACAACAGTAAACAACGCATTAATAAACAAATTGATTGCTAACACATATCCTAAAGCTCACTCTTCTTTACATTGACAAAAACTCTCCTTGAAACCCCAAAACATGTGTCTTCAACCAATTTGCTAATTTGGTCTAGATATGCGTTGTTAACTATTGTTACTCCAAAAAAGTTTTCCCAGTATTTGGGCATTATTCAAAGGGCTAAATGCAATTACCATGCGTCACTGCAGAAAAATATGTGGTCAATAGCATCCTTAGATTCAACTAGAAACAAGAGGAGAATTAACAGTTACAGAAAGTCGGTTTAATGGGTTTCACAAGCCGTATCTCGGGAAAGTGAAAAACGCTGCACTAAATTTACAAACAATTTGATATGTGGGACGTTTTGAAGAATACTAATGCTTGTCGAAATCTTATATGAAAGTACTACTCAGTTTAAAATGAGCTTCAACTTTAAATCCTATCATGATAGCTGAAACGTTATTCTCTCACTCGAGATAAATCTTTCATAAAATATATTCAACTCTTGATATCTGATCAAATATTAGCTCTATCGAAGATAGTTTTCACGAGTTCATTTTGTTCATGAATATGTAATTAACAAACAGCTCCCAGCGAGTCCATCTTCTTAGGATTTCATGTATTTCATGAAAGTATTTCGATCAAAATTTACACAATTATGATGAATTGTTCCCTCGAATAAAGTTAACTCGTATTCGTTTATGAATCAACCATATTGAAAGCTGGAATGAACAAGATGTCTAGTGGCAGTTTAAAAATTCACTGTAGATGCTGCATATAGTTATAGATGAAATCAATTTATTCAAACACATTTACGAGACAATTATGGCCTTTCTACATCAGTGAAATGATTAGTACCATCATCAGTCATATTTGTGATTGGTGAAGTATCTCATAATACCAGCCATATGACTGTTAAAGTGTTTGTATTTGAATTCAGCCCCCTAAAAAATTTATAAACATATTTTCTTTTTTTTTTTCTTTGCAACTAAAAAAAAAACATTCCTAAATTTTAATGCAGAGTACTAATAACTTGTGATAATAGTTCTTACTTACGATAATTTTAAGTTTAACTTAATAAATTTTCCCCATCCCAATGATGATTATATTTTCATTTCATTAAATGTTTTTTATTTCATTCCTATTCAACCATTTTTTATTTCGTTGAGATTTTTATTAGAGTAAATAAGAACCGGCTGAAGGGTAAATAGTGCAAAATCTTTGGAATTTCATAAAATTCTAAGCACATGAAAAATCAAACTCAACTAATGCATCTTCTTCATAGAATTTCCATTGTCACTGAAAGAATCTGGCCAATTTTGACAAATGACGCGTTGAAGTAGTTGCAATTCGAGTTGCATCCAAAGTGAAAATTATCCTGATGTCTTCTTCCCTTCCTTTGTTCTACGTCGGAACAAAAAGATTTCCGCAAATACTAATTGACAAGCAGTCTAGATATTTTTTCGTTATTATCTGATGTGAATTGTCTTATTTCCGTTTCTTTGTATTTGCCTGTTGGCATACCTTTGAGTCACCAAATTTCATTCGGACAAGCAGCTTGACCTCTATGTAATGAGGATTCAGTTTACAAGTAGCTTCCATTCCCGTTAAGTCTAAGGCTTTCTTTTTTTTTTTTTTTTTTAAACTGTTTAAAGTTAGGGAAAAAAAATTTCAACTTAGAACATTTTTTTTTAAAACGTTCAAAGTGAAACATAGAACGCTCCTGGTCGATATCTTTAGAATAAAAATTTTATTCGAATCGGATCTCTGCTGTGGACAAATAGACAGACACAAATTTTCCTTTTATGCCCTTAATGTTTACGATTCCTGAATTATTTTATTTTATTTTCCAATTTATTTGTAGTTTTAGAGAAGTTTTAACAACACCAAAAGGTTTTTTTTTTTTTTTACATTCAACGAGAACGCAGCTCACAACGCATCATCGCATAATAAATTCGAAAAGATTTTTTTTTTTTTTTTTTTTGTCGTGTCTATGACTTAGCCGAACAAATAACTCCATGGATCCTTCTCACTGCTTTTGCGATTTGTTGGATGTTATCATCATAAAGGTCTATAAGTGACGATTAGAATATCATTGATTTATAATTATAAATGACAAACCAGTTAGCCGCACCTAGTATAATTTTTCTTTTTATTATTTGTAATTTACATCGAAATGAATGTAATTCTAAATGATAAAAAGTGATACCGACACTCAAATTATCATTTTTATTTTGCTTCTCAACGCAATGCAAATTTAAGAGATTTTGTTACGTAAAATGTCAACCATCTACCACCGACTGAGTTTAATGCGCAAAACTAAAGCATTAGAACTAATACGCTATGACTTCGGTATTTTCCCGGTAATTTCAAAAAAGAATTACTGTTGCAGTCCAAGTACAATAACCTGAAAATCTTCCTCGTTAGCATGACTTTTGAAAGGATTAGAATGTCAAAAACTTGTAGTAAAAAGAATCCCGTCACATCCTGTTTTAAAATTCAACGTGTGGAAGAATCTTTGACAGGGTGTGTTTTTGGGTGGGTATAGAACTTTTATTACTTAATGACATTCCATTTACATGCGACACATTTTGCCCTATCAGTCCTTGAGGGCTTAAATAATCGCGGATATTTGAGATGATGCAAATCTGCTGTTTATCAGTCCAGTCTGATTTCTTTTTCCGATCTTGTCACCATTTTGTTTTTACGGATAAAAAGTAATGGATGGTTTTGATTCCGAAAGTTGTTAGCCGGAGAACACGTACTGTGTAATTTAGAATTCTTCTTTCGAGCGTTGCCATTTTGGTGGGAACATAAAAATCACCTTAATTTGCTGCCATTAATCATTCAATCCTAATTTGATGCTGCAAATGTGATGCAACAAATTATTGGTCTTTCATTGGAATACTAAATTCTCAATTTAAATATGACTGGATAAAACTTATCATTAAGTGTCTTGAATGACTTCCGCTGAAGTAAAAACTTCATAAATTATAAATATGTAAAATGAATTTCATTAATGAAAATAGCATAAAGATAGAAATTATTCACTAAGCTACACAATGTTCATGAATTTGTTATGAAGTATACAATTTTCTTTAACCAGTTTCACATGGACGGAAACATTTGTGTCACCCATTTTTTTTTACCGAACTTTAATTTACGAGGAAAAAGAATCGGTCACATTTATGGATATATCAGAATGACATTAGTACGTAGTTTTCTTTTTTTTTTTTTTATAATACTTAGATTTTTTTTTTTTTTTTTTTTGGAATTAAGTAGACTGGAGATGAAAATTTATACTTAGTGCACACCAAAAAAATTTTACTTCCCTGAATTAGTAATCCAAAAGCTTTTCGGTGGCTATCTCAAAATTTTATACCGCTAATAAAGGATTAAAGAATTTCCTCTTGTTCTAGGAAACTCTCCCCCCTACATCTGTCTAGGCACTATAGAAATAATTTGTGCTTATGTCGTGTACACGTTTGGATTTCTCGTAAACTCAAAGCAAGTGCATGCTTTCTCCTCCCCCCCCCCCCGGTTTCTTTTTTAAGTACGTGTTACTACGCTTCTCTCACAAACGTGAAACTCTTCTTCATTTTGATTGTAGCTATTAGTTAACAAGACTCAAATTCGGCTATTCTTAAACCAATTAATAAAATAATCTACTTAACTTTGTTAGTTATTGTTATAAAATAGGATAATTAATAGTTTAATTTTCCAGCATTACTCATAATTCCCTTGCATATCGCCGACACTGCTGCTCTGCATGCCCCCTGGTGTACACATATCAGAGGTTCAAACCACTGTACTGAAATAAATTAACGAAACACATGTCAGTGATGGGTTAAGGAACACAAGTTCACCAACTGTAAACCGAAACGAGGCAGTTTGGTTTTATGAAATGTGATCCTCAAGACGTAGTTTGACAGAAAACCATTTTTCAAGAACATTAGTCATAGAACGTCGCAACACTTGCCATTTCGCATCGTAAAATTGTTCTTTTTATGAACGACATTATTTTACTTTTTATGCTTGTCAGGTTCAGGATGAAAACAAATTCCGAATCCTGTTCCGTTCAATCCTCCCTTTAATGCATGACATTTAACAAATGATTATACGCATAAATTGGAAAGGTATTTGATGTTATACACTATGCATATTTTTCAGTCAGTCCTGTGTATTCACAGAAATGTTCTTCTGATGAATGGGGGTGGAATTTTTCTTCTGTCATACAAAAAAAAAATATTGTGTCTAGGTCAATTGAGGTTAAGCTTAGTCATCAAACTTCTAAACTTGCTAGCCATATTTTTAAAAGTTTATGCTCAACTAAAAATTCAACCTCAAAGTACATTATTTTTAAACAAAATAATATATATTTCCTGACAGGATTAAATATAAGTCGTTGTGAGTCGTATATTGTGGAGAAATGCATATCATTTTGAAATAAAGTCAATAAATTTAGGGATAAAATAAAATTTTGAATGAAATCGAATTCTTTCTCCTCCGACCAGTCACGATCATACCCTGTAATTGACGCAAAAGAATGGAAAGAAGCGTTTCTTCAATTTTGACTTTTTTAAAACGCCAACTTTTTTTCTGTCTTGCATGGCCATTACTTTTATGTAATGGAATCTTTCATATTTTCTCATAGGTATTTTATTTATTAACAATAATACTCAGAGCTGTTGCCGTAGGGGAACACGAAGGAACGCCATCCCCCGGAATATTTGGTTTTTTATTGTGAGAAAAATGCACATTTAATCCAAATTAGTTCATACCACACCTTTTGAACAATTAACTGTCTGCTTTTCAGTTCAGAGCTGACTACGTAATCCGAAATGACTCTGGTTTTTCTTAACACATATTTGCTTGTCATCACATCTACACTGCAAAAAATAAACTGTTGTTTTTACAGCACAAAGAGGAAATTGTTAGCACTATAGTATTTACTCTATACTATGGTCCAACAATTGCCCAAGAAGTCATTTTAACTGCTTTTTTAATTTCAATTATGGTTCAAAAATTATGTATATAATGGCACCATTTCTTAATTTTTTGTGACTTTTCATACAGCATATGAATGCATTTATTAAAAACTGTTGTTACCTCCCCCTCCTCCTTCATTTTTGGTATATTTATGTGTAATATCTACGTTGTAAAAACAGTCAAAATGACTTGCTTGGGCAATCTAGTGCTCATTAACCATAAGGTATTCTCGCCGGTGTATTTTATGCATCATTGTGTAGTTCAAATTTATTTTGCTTTTGTTTATGTATACCGATGTAGAAAAGCCACTTGCAATTTATTTTGTTTCATTTTCTTCGATTCAGGTAGGCGCTGTCAGTCGTTGGGCACTGCCATGGTACTATGCAGGGAGCACAGGTGATGAAGGTGGTCCTTCTCTTGGTATTCTACTGTTACGGGTTAACTTCAGGTAATATTTTACTCCAGATTCCTCTCTTACATACGCAGTGGCGTAGCAAGAAATTTTTCTTGGTGGGTGTTATTGGAAAATTTTCGAAATAGACGGTCGAAAAACGAGATTCCAGGCCCTTATATGTTTGTTCATACATGTTATTTTCTTGCTTCGTGGGGGGGTGTTATGATCCCCTATCTACGCCAACCCCCCCCCCCCCCTTGGCTACGCCACTGCACATACGTACGTTATAACTCGATTCAAGATTCATGGCTGTTGCTTTCTCAAGAACGATTTCCTTTATTTTTTTCTGTATCCGTGAACATTAAGCCATCAAGACTAAATATACGGTGATGACGTTGACTTACATTTTTGTTGTCTGTAATTAGAATTATTTTTCTAATGAATTAAAATTTTCCTGTTCTAAAAGGGATGGGCAAATGTCTACAGAGTTTCAAAAGTACACAAAAATGTTTGAAGGTGAATAGTCATTTTAGTTGAATTTCTTCATTTTATCATTCAAGAGAATTCTTTTAAAGCAATCTTAAAGATATCTGCTGATCATATTCTGGACTCGTTTGAGTGAGTTTTACAGAACATGAAATGTTTAAAAGTCTAATAACTTTTCTTTTCTTTTTTTCAGTGAAAGCCAATTCCCCTCCCAGGTTTGCCCTCGACGGGGCAAGCGAGATTGTGGTTAAAGTCCGAGAAGGACCAGACAGTATTGGTAAGCTTATTTCTCTGTCCTTCTGTAACAAAACCTTCTCTCATATGCAAATGTTTTATTAAACATAGCCATTTCTTTCACTAGCATTATGAATATCACAGTTTGCGAATAAGTGTTTTTTCTAACTGATTATTATCAATAAAATGTGCACTATCAGTGAAAGTACTTTTGATGGTCACTAAAACAAATGCTCAACTTCGTTATCAAATCTGTCATAATAAATGGTCATTATGCATTCATCATTAGGTAAATTATTGTACAGACTTCGTGGTGAAGATGCTGACGGTGACAGACTCATTTTTGGTGTCGTTGGCCCCGTGGGGCAGGAAATCCTACGTTTTGAAAGACTCGGTGCATCGGAAGCAAACGTTTATCTCAACAAAGAGCTCGATAGAGAGGTAACTTTCGCTTTTAACTTGTTTCATTCCATTCATTTATGATTCATTCGATTACTTTAATGATCTATTTACTTTTAACTGATGTAATGCGTAAATAGTTGGATACTTCATTTGCAATCTCCTCTTAAAGGCAACTCCAAACAAGTTTACTCAAGAACTACTCATTTAAGAAACCAATCTTGATTAATTCGTAAGACTCATGCTTCAAATGCGGTTGAAACTTCTTGCAACTTTGAAGATCAGAGATGCTACTATAACAAATCAAGTTATTACCATGATGTTGATGATAACTGGGGTGGACACGATTTTCAAACACGCTGATGGGCGATCAAATTATATGCCAATCAAATTAATCGATTTCCGTGATCTATCAATTATGCTAATGCGTATTTGTTTCATCAACTTTCCCACTTTATGACAACTGTGGTATGGAGATATGTAGCTGATAAATTGAAGCTATTTTTAATCCCGTATTATTCATGGGAAAATGAACATTCTAATCCTTTCTTTTGTTTTCATTTTATCTGATAAAAACATCTTGTTAGGAATTGGATGACAGCATGTTACACATTTGCTGTTAAGAAAGAACCTTGTGTTGTGAGAATTTGAATCAGCAATATGTGATTTGCATCCGTTAATGCCTTGGAAAGATAGTCATCGAAAGGTCTCATGACCTTCCGTGACCTACTCTGACAATGCTAATCTTTCTGAAGTATTGTTTTGTTTTACCTTTTCTGTAGTATTGAAAGAAGGAAAAATGTAGGTAATGGAATTAGAAAAACGGAAAAGTTGGTTACTATTATTCAGATTGAACAAATCACAATCGGCGGACTCTTGTCTACAATTTGTGTCTGAAATGAAATTCCCCTTGATATGGTCCTCTGATATTTTCCGATCGAACATTTGTGTGATATTGATATTTATTTTTATGCATGACAGCGTTTTATTATTATTTTTTTTTATTATTTATTTGTTTATTAATTTTTTTTAAATATTCTGTCTAGTGACATAAATTTCGCATTCATTCTGTACAAAAATTATTATTCTAGTTATGACATAAAATATTCAAAACTAAGTCAGGTTACATTTTTGGGATTATTTACTGCCACTAAATTTGGTCGAAACTTCAAGCGATGATTTAGGGGGCAAAAAAGTCCCTATGGATTTTAATCAATTAAATAGTTTCGAGTTTCACAAAAACATTAGTCAAACTTAGAACAAGGAATTACGTAAACAAAAGCATGTTTAAAAAGTGAGTGTTGAGTTTTAGCTCAAAATATATGGGCTAACTAATTTTATAACTGGTGCAAGTGTGGTATTTAGCTTAAATAACAGTCACTTTTTGAAACTAACTGTCGTGGCCGTCACGAAACTTTCTTCTATATCTATCTTATGAATTTCAGTTACAAAATAAAATACGTACTCGCCCGAATAATTGGAGACAGCTCCAATTTCCCAATTATCGTAATTGACGATACCTGCAAATGCAGAATCATTGAGCGAAATTGGAAATCATTGCAAAAGCCTTGTTTAGATTAATTGCAAACATTTTATTTGTTAGTAAAAAGAAATTGGCAACAGTTAAAAATTTCAAATCATTGAAAGTTTTCAGCTGTTTTGATAATTAAATAGCGTGAAAGTGATTTTTTAATGAATTAATTTTTCGCATTGTTGTCTAAGCGCAAAAATCACCCCACCCTCCCCCTGGGGCGATTGGCGCCAAAATTTAATCGATGCTTGCTTCCATATTGGGTTAGTGTTATTCCAAATTTCATTCAAATCTCAGCAATATTTCTCGAGATACAGTGAGTGCAATGACAAAATAAGCACTTTTAATTGCTACACCCCCCTTTGAGATATTGACACACAAATTGAATCAGCACTTGTACTCAATAGGGTCTACCTATGGACCAATTTTCGTTTGATTCCGCCTATTACTTCCTGAGATATAGCAATCACCCCCGCGCAGAACACGTGCGATTGCTCCCCCCCCCCTTCAAGGTATTGACACACAAATTGAATCAACACATGTACTCTATAGAGTTTACCCATGGACCAATTTTCGTTCGATTCCGCAGGTTACTTTCTGAGATATAGCAATCACCTCCGCGCAGAACACGTGCGATTGCTTCACCCCCTTCAGGATATTGACACGCAAATTGAGTCAGCACCTGTACTTGGTAGGGTCTACCTATGGATTAATGTTCGTTCAATTCCGCCGGTTACTTCCTGAGATATAGCAATCACCCCCACGCAGAACACGTGCGATTGCTCCACCCTCCTTCAAGATATTGATACGCAAATTGAATCAACACCTGTACTCAGTAGGGTCTACCTATGGACCAATTTTTGTTTGATTCCGCCTGTTACTTCCTGAGATATAGCAATCACCCACGCGCAGAACCCGTGCGATTGCTCCACCTCCCTTGGAGGAATTTGCTAAACAAAGTGGTACATATGTGCAAAAATTTTTGTTCGATTTCATGCAGTAGTTTTTGCTCTAGCGCGGCCACAAAAACTGGTCACACACATACAGACTCACACACAGACAGACAGACACAAAGACAGACATTTTCCAAAAATGGTCGAAATGGACTCAGCGCACCTCAAAACATACAAATCCGTCAAAATTCGACATTCGAAAATTTTCACGAAACCAATACTTTCTTCTATGTATTAGATATAGAAGAAAGTAAAAAACATGAATGTTTTCTTTTCCTCGTCTGCTATCTAGCTATCTTACTTGATCTAAAATTTGGTTTAGTATATGCTATTACAAAATTTCTTTCGAGAAATTTGCTTCTGTTGATATCACCATCACCAGATTACTTTGTAAATCAAAAAGGTACCAGACGTTAGACTAATTTTACAATTCATTACTGTGCATTTTGCAGCTTTAAACTGGAACCTCTGCTGACAGTATTATACTGTAAAAACAACAGTTTGATTTTTGAAGTGCACCCATGAGGGCAAATCATGGCTCAGACTATGACATTGATTTTTTGGAGGAGGGAGGGCGAGGGGGGGGGGATTCCTTGAGTCTTTTGGGGACTTGTTTACTTTGAGGTGTTCCTTCATTTTAATTCACAAAAAGTAAAATTTGAACTATGATATGTTAGTACAAAGGGGAAAAAATGTGGAACTTGATGACTCAGAAAAATATTTTTTAATTTGAATGATTTCTTTCTACAAATTAATATTAATAGCTGAAACCTTTTATAGTAAATTATTAGTACGCTTGTGTCATTCTCTGACCAGTTGCTCGTACATCCAGGAACAAATCGCTCTTCTTTTTATTGTTTGACGCAATTTAAAAGTAATCAAACATTTCAGTTCGAAAGATAAAACTAATTTATACAAATGTAACAAACTTTCTGCAACAATAATGATTTAAAAAACACCGTTCCAGAAGAACATGCGCATTTCAAGCTAACGTAAACATTCAACGGCGACACCGGCGAGAGCTTGCGCGCCCTCTCGCGGTTTCCTCTTTTGGAGTGCGATATTTTTAACATAGGCTCAATGGCCGATCCGAACACTATCCCTTCTAGGCACTATACCCATGAGGGCAAATCATGGCTCAGACTATGACATTGATTTTTTGGAGGAGGGAGGGCGAGGGGGGGGATTCCTTGAGTCTTTTGGGGACTTGTTTACTTTGAGGTGTTCCTTCCATTTTATTTGAGGGGGTACAATATTGATCTTGGGGAGATGGGAACCCCCCACGACGCATTTAGAATCAACAAATAATAACATAAATTAATAAGGTTCAAACAAAACCAAATAATTCAAGCAATCCCTTAAAACAATGGCAACTGAAGCAGTAGCATTGAGATCGCTGAGTAAAATGCTGTAATTTTGTATTCAAATGTACTCATCATTTTATTTGTGTTCTGAGTAGTTTCCATTCATATTAAATGTAAAAATCACTTTTTTGCAAAAAATCTTTTTGCATCTCTAATTTGCCTAAACCATGTCATTATAACCAAAGCCTATTTTGAAAGAACATTTCATTATGAATCATTACAGCGGCTCTGTGTCTTTCAATTAACTTATCTTAAATCCGCAAGAAAAAGTACGAATTTATTCCGAAGTTACTTATTTGATATTTTAATTTCAGATGGCCGATTCATACTCATTGGTTCTCACACTTACAGATGGCAGACTCGGGGAAGGACAATTCGTAAGCATTAATTTATATCCCTATTTATACTTACTTTCAACAAATATTACTTTTATTATTAAAAACAATGTCAAATTGATGTAATTTTTTTGAATGAAAATATTTTTTGCCAAAAGGAAGTGAGTTCAAGTGCGCGACCTCTGTGACAGAAGCTGCGTCTCTTAGGCCGATGGTCGTGGGTTCGATTCCCACCTGGTCTCTTGCCTTCATCTGTATTATAAAATGTTTCGTGTGTTAGTCCAGAGGCAAGGCACATGATACGCAGTCCTCTAAACATGTGAAGCTAAGGCAGGAATTCAAGTGAAACCATTGCAATTGCTTTGAGGCGATCGCAAATTGCAATCGCTACTGGAAGTCGAATTACATTAGAATCGCATCTCGTAGCGATTGCAACGGATCCAAATTTGGGAATTTGCGATTGCATTGGTGAGTTGCGATCGTCCGTGTTCCACTTGAATTCCTGCCTAAATTAGCTGTTAAATAAAGAAGTAAAGAAGCGCACTCCCCAGCTTTATGCTAATTACTTCTTTTTAGCATTGGTTAAACCTTTACAAAATATTTATTCTTCAAAAAGAGATTCAAAAGGTGGGGGCATTTATTTTGTATAAACGAGATCAGCAGATCTATTTGGTTTCGTTTTAGCCTTTGTTAAAATCACAGAGCTAATACTCAAAACAAATCTTCACGGTATCCGTAACGGCAATTCTCATTATGTAAACAAAGAGCTTTTCCGGTTTGGGCTTTCGGGTTCAAATTTCGTATTTTTGTAGTTTTACCTCTCTGAAATTCCTTGTGAACTTTCAAAATGAAAAATTTGTTTGTGTTTTATGCTGCAAGCAAGAATTTTTTCACTGCTGTGCCGTGTGATCCATGCATTTCTTGGAAAAGTTTCGGAACAAGAAGGAAAATTTCAGTTTTTCGTCTCATATTCTCGGAAGTTGGCTAGATTACAGCTGTAAATAATGAAAATTTTTATCTTTTTCCTTTTGTTTAGTGATTTATTTTTAATTTTAGGGGTTTGGGTGATCTAATAGATTTATTTGGTGCAATTTTTATATTGTAATTGAACTTTTGGATTGGTTGTGGCGCAAGGATTTTTAAAAACCTGCCTCTACCGTGTTACTGTAACATTTTGACAAAATTAGGATGAATCCTAGTTTAAGGTCCGGCGATAAATTATTAAATCTGGCAACCATTAGATTTATGGTTCTGAAAAAAATCGCCAAACCCAGACCCTAAAGTAGGAATTTATCAACTTGGCGATAGTCTCTGAGAATTGAAAAAACAAAAAGCTATTAAACTCCATTGAAAAGTTTGACCTAATACATTCGCCAAATAGCTATGGCTTAAAATAAATGAGGTATAAAGCATCTTACGTACAGGGGCGGACTGGCCATGTGGAAGATGTGGAAAATTCCACATGGGCCGCATCTACTTTGGGCCGTTTTTTTCTTTCTATATTTATTAATCAAAAAAAATTATTTCGAAAAAAAAAAGTTGGGCCGGCCGCTCTCACCATCCTCCTAGGTTCTCTCAGGGCCGGCCGTTTGGAATCACAGCTAGAACTGTTTCTTTCTTGAGGGGTGGGGGGACGCTGATTGCTCAGACACTTTTCTGACCCAACTCACAAAGTAAAAGGGAGGGAAACAATGGCTTTGTGGGGTCTTCGGCCAAAACGGGCCTTCAGGTCTCTTGCTATCTCTGTTCGGAATTGATGCTTCGGGGATTTCTAGGGAGAAGCGTTATATTGGGGGTGGGGCCATCTGAGGCTGTCTGGCTTTCATGCTTGATGTGCTTCCCGCCACTTTTTAAGCAATGGATAGTCCCACGGCTTAGGCTATTGTAGCAATCCGTTCGATTATTCATCGTACTTGACTATTTAATGGAATTACATCTGTTTTGCATCAACAGCGACAAAAATCTTTTTGAAGTAAGTTTAATGTTTTAAATGATGTGTTTGTTGTTTTAATCAAGTTAAATAATACGAAGTTGAAATAATCTATATACATAAAAGACTACTTTTGTATGCGTATGACCGGCGTAAACTTCAAAACTACTGAACCGATTTTAACCATTTTTTCACCGTAGATAGCTACAGTAACAGGGACCAGAATAAGCTATAATTTATTTCTAAAAAGCTTAGTTTAAAAAGTTATTATGGAAAATAGTAAATTTCATGTAATTTCCCCATTAAATGATTAAATTTTCAACCCATTGTTGCAAATTTTGGTTGCCTCGCAACAACAATATTAATAGTCATCATGATGAAAGTTTTGAACCAAGGCTTCTCTGGAGTAAGTATGAAATTTATTGCTTTCTTTCTTACTATAATACAAAAAATATTGCTTAGGGTGTGCAATATTTTTTTTTAGTTTATCCATAACATAGCCATTGTTTACAGAAGTAGCCATTATGTTTATAGATAAGCACTTTAATGTTGAAAAATTTATGAATGAATTTCACTAAATTACCCTACACTCAGGGTACCCGGCTGGTGATTATTATAAATTGAATATATTTTTGTTTATCTGTTTAAATTCCTAAAGGTACAAAAAGTATAAAGGTTAAATTTAAAATGTACTCGATATTTAATTTCATTAGAAAACAAAACTCGAAGTTTAGGAGTGCAGATTGAGCCTTCGCTCTCTCCCCCGCCCAATTTTCACTTAGATTTTTCGTTACTTTTCGGATGAATTGCACTCACAATTAAATCAACTTTTTTGCTCAGTTACCAGGCAAATGGAGACGGGGCTCTAAGTTATTACAGATATGGGTCTTTTGTCTGATCAACTTCTTCGGTTACAAAACAGACCATTAGCTCACCTTTATGTGCCTTTTCGCTGATATTCCTCACATTTTTTAATGTGCTTTCTTTGTTTTTTCTTTGTTTTTTGGATTAATCTTATAGATGGATCTGTATCAGAAAAGTAATACAATAATCTGTTTTGTGGTGCAGACTATCCTAAATTTCAGGGAGGTTGGGGGGTTTTCCCCCGGGAGAAATTTTTTGGAAAAACGGTATGAAATCCTACATTTTATGAAATAATTGAGTCTAATGAAGAAAGAAAAGTCAAATAAAACCCCCTTAAAAGTTACACATTTCATAAAAAGTTCTTTCCGTTCGAAACAAAAAAAAAAAAAAGAAAGAAAAAAATACAACAGAAAAAATTAGTTAAAATAAATATGTTTGCTCAACTTTGAATTATCTTCCAGAAATAAGTCATAACACAATGACAAAATTTGAAAGGATTCAAGTACGCTTCCAGAAATAATCAAGTACGAGACAAGAATTATATATTCAGATTATCTACAAAAACAACGTAATAAAAAACATATTTTAGACAAAAATAAAGAATGTGTTTTGTACACTGTAAGACACTTATTATATACACTATAAGATTTTTTTAGCAATTATCTTGCATTTGTCATGTAATTTTTTTAAATATGATAATGAATGCCAAATGCTTGAAAGAAATATTTAGAAAGTGAAATTTTTGATTTCTGAAGAAAGATGCTGAAGTCCATATTTTAAAATAAATATTTACGTTTTTCATTGCATAACCTGACACATGATACAGTCGCGTAATTGTTTTGTATTTCTGCTCTCTCTCTCTCTCTCTCTCTCTCTCTCACAACGAATCATATTTTATGAAAATAGTATTTTCAAGTTAAAAGTATTTTCTAGTGCAGTACGCAGTTACATAGAATTTTAAAATTTATACCATAAAAAGGTCCATATAAAAGTAGTTGGGATTACACCCAATCACTATACATGCCCACCGTTTTATGATTCCATACTTGTTTAAATTATTATTTTAGCAGAGCAACAAACATGGAGACGCTCAAGATAAAATATAGTGCCGCCAGGAAAGGGGGCGAGACCTAACATTTAATATTAATGGCAATCGTAAGGACTGTTTTGACCAAAAAAACCTTCCAGATAGTAATTCTGGCTGCGCTAGAGGCAAGGGCGTATATATGGGGTGGGCCCAGGCTCCCAAAATCAAGGAAAATTGTCCCGAAATAATTTTAAAATGTGTTTTTTAAAAGGAAAGGATTTCTCTCCTTTTCGCTAAACACCAACAAAGACAACTAAAAATTGCAGTTACGAGCCTCAATGCCAAAACATTTCCGGGAGAGCCTTCAAACACCTTTCTATCACTCAAATTTTGAAAATGTTCTGAGAGAGAGCGCCCTACCCTCTCGATTTCTTTCAACGAATTATAGCGCAATTGCGAATTTAAAACTTCAATGTCACAAGAGCAGCTTCTGAATCCATACTTTTTTCTTTTCGTCATTAAAGATAGCCTAAAATGGGTTTTCAGAACATCAATTTTAAAACATTTCCAGTTGAAAGTTCCCTAACAAAAGTCTGAAATAAGCTTGGCTATGCTTGATTACTTCGGCCCCCTCCAAAATTCAAACATATGTACGCCACTGGCTAGAGGAGAACCATAAACGGAAATAATTCTCCTGATGATTTTTGTTCCAATTTTGGAAAAGTTAGGCACCAGAACATTTTTGGCAGAGGGTGATAAAGATTAAGTGTCCGGCAAAGTGGGGGAGTTGGGTACACCCCTGTACCCCCTCCCCGACGCTACGTTTATGGCAACAGAACTGTTTAATAGTTTATTTAAAAGGGAATTGTATGCAGTTTGATTTGATGTGCTACTTAAATGCTGTACGTGAAAAAAAAATTTCATAAAATTTAAACTCAAAATTCAAAAGCTTTTTAAGTGTTATTTTATAATAATTTTGAAAAATTGAATTGAAGTATTTGAATGATTGATGCATTAATAAAATTTATTTTTCATTTTTTATAAATTACTTTTCATTAAAATTAAGCTAAGATTTGAAGAAATTATAGTTCTTTTACGGACCTTTGAAAAAATATTTTATAATCAAAATAGCATTTGCGAAGTAATATTATTGAAAGCACCACTTCTTTTCCCTGACAAGTATTTTATTATAAACAAACTCTTTGTCCACAGTATTTTTCATTTGCTGCCGGGAGTAATCTTTACAAAATTCTCCAAAACTAACTGTTTGCAACATTTAATTAAAAGCTTTAAATTGTTAACGTATCGCTTTAGACAGCTCTTATCTCCATCAGTAGTTGGAAAGTTAATAATATTTTCCAATCTACTAGAAATACCCGTAATGCTTTGATGTTCTTTTGTTTATTTTAGTGGAAAATAGCTGATCTAGTTTTAGTTATATTTTTATTTTATAATTTTAAAAGCAAATCTAAAATTTCCGAGCCTGAAATTCAGTATTTCCAGATTTGTTTTTAAATTACAAGTAGCATTCCTTGGTATTTGCAACTACAATTGAAACGTACATTTCTTTTAAACCTTTTCATCTTAATTTTTTTTTATGATTATTCAATTTCAAAGTGATAAATACAATGTAAATTTGAGAATAATAGCATATTTCCAAATTTTGGAAAAAATGGCCAATAATATGACTGAGCACTATTTCAAATTCATAAAGTTCTTTAGATTTTTCCGTTTTATGAAATTAAAAGGTCCTGTATGAAAAATCTGGACAGGTCCTTGTAGAGTAACACTAAATTTTTATAATTTTTAGTTTATCTTCGAGTAACTTTTTTAAAATAGGATTTTGTATTCATTAATTTTGTTCAATTTGTGTCATTAAAGGGCTTAATTCAGACTACAATATCTTTGAAAAATATTTTTTGTCATATGATTTTCAAGCAAGCAAATGATACTCATACAATGAAGTCAAAATAGTCATTTTTTTCGGTTTCTTTGGTTGAACGATTAAGCGACCGTCTTGTACACTTCTATTTAGCCATCATGGGTTTCATCGAGAGAAATTGCGACTGTTTTTGTTCGGAGTATTTCTGTGCATTTTTAAAATGTTGTTATGAAATAATGACTGCTCCTCAAAACATTTTTTTTTTCTTTGCAGAGCAATTCAAGCTCACACACATCCAATACTTCCGAAAACTTCTAATTCGTGATGCATAATGTATTCACATTCTAAACGTTTGGTTTAAGTGTTAACGCATTACGTTTGGTTTAAGTGAAAATTTTCATTAGTTTGCATAAGTTCAATACAATTTCAAGCAAGGATTTTGATAAGAACAATTGAATTTTTTTTAAGTGGTTTAATATTACAGATCATAGGCATATGCCTTATTCTTGATTTAAATAGGTTTTTTATTCGCTTACATAACAAATTACATTTTTAAGTGCGGATTTTCAAAAAACCCACATAACTTTTTTCTGTCTTTTTTTTTTATTGCGTACAGAAATTTAGACTCTCAAACATTTTTTGAGAATATTAGGTCCTTGACGTATCATGTGTACATTAAAGATGTTAGCAAAATTAATTTAATGAAGGGTTTCTGAAAAAAATAATCTTATTTTTTCTAACTGAAAAGGAGTCTCTCTCTTTTTTTTTGAGGAAACTCGTTAGAAAATTTTCGGGCTGGGAAAAATGCATTCTTGGGTAGGGGGCCGGCAAGAATTTTTTTTCCACACAAAAATTTTAGAGCCAGTCCGCCCCTGCTTACGTATGCCAATTCCACTAACCTAATAAAAAAATTTTGCCCATAACTAAGGATGGAATAAACATAACTTCTCCAGAACAAGAATGGAAGACAACAGGCCGTATTAAAAGAAAGGACCATCTGGAAAAAGAATGTATGAGAGATTTTAATGAAAATATTTGAGGAATCTCATATGTCTGCACCTCAGAACCTGACTATCATTTGTCCAAAAAGGCCAGTTTTCACTTTGTTATTGGATTACATGTAGAATCTCATTCCATATCAACCCACGAGAACATTTTTAATTTTAAAGAAAATTGTCCACAATTGTTTAAAAGTGTTAAAACAGTGTAAGTTCTTTTTTTTTTTTTTTTTTTGTATGCGTGAGACAAATGTTTTCGTACTGTCCTATAAAGTTATGAAAATGAATTTATGTTTTCTGACTCTGAGGTACAAAACTTTCCGTCCAACTAAGCTGTCTCACTAATTCCAATGGTGGAATTTAATTTATGTAAAGAATTTCTTTTATTGGTTTTGTATTCTCATCCATGTGTTTGAATGGAATTATTGTTAGAAATTGTATTTGCATGAGCAAAAAAAAAAAATTTTTAGAAATATGTACACTATGTTTAATTTAGATGTATACGACTCTTACTTATTTGTTCATTTTTTTTTCCAGATCAGACATTCTATGCTCATTATAGTAGAAGATATAAATGATAATGAACCTGTTTTTAAATCTTTTAGATCAACCATTAATGTCCGTGAGGTAATGTTTCCAAGTATAATAATTATTTTTTTATTTTAGGGATATATATTTTACTTTTTAAATTAAAAACTTAGTTTAATGCATTTAATATCAGTTTTAAACATTGATTTGTTAATTAATTTGCTAGTATAACTATTCATATTATATTACTTGTATTGTGCTCATTGCTTTCACTTTGGAATGCTATACGTAAAAGCAATGTTTAACAAAAACAAAATAAATCAATTTTTCGTCAAAACAGCCAAAATGAAAATTTTCTGTATTTTACAGCGACAACTGGTAGAGATGATGCCTTACTTTTGAATTTTGATGAATTATAGAAAAAGTTATCATGTTTTCTCAAAAAGACAGCTTTGAGAAGTAATATATATGATAATCTAAACAAATCTGTTTTGTGCCACACAAAAATTCTTCAACCATGACATTCTGTAAATGCATTCCATGAAAAGATTAGTTCTCCCAATGAATTATTTTACGACAGTAAAGTTGAAAATATTGTTAACACATGAAATATTTGAAATCTGAAATTTATGTCTATTATCTTCATACTGAGTTGTTTATAAATTGCTAAAATTTTTATTTCAATAATTCATTTTTTTTTATTTTTTTTTTTCCGTTAGGACTCTCTTCCAAAAATTTTAGAGACTGTTGAAGCCATTGACAGTGATGCTGGTCCATTTGGTCAAGTCATTTATCAGTTAGGAGTAAGTTATAATTTCCAATTATACTATTTTTATATTAACTTGACAATTTGTATAGTATGCATATGCTATGCCTGTTTTATTTTTCTCTACTTGAAATTTATTTTTGTTTATTAGAAGTTTGATGATTAATTGTTTTTGTTACTGAAGTTCAAGTTCATGCAAGTCAAATCAAATTTAAACAATCGTAAAAATACAAACACTGAACTTTTTCCAAGGGAAATACTAAATTTACTTTTATACATAAAGTTCTTAGTTTAAAATTTTTTATTCATATTTTTTGGAATATAACACACTTTGAAAAGACTTCGACTTAGCAGGGGTATCCAAAATCATTTTATGGCAGATTTCCTGTTAAATAAAAGGAGGTTGTGTTTGATAGGTTTCACTGTATTGCAGCTAAATTAATGTAACTGAAAAGAAAGATTTTTATTTATTTTTTTTTAACTAGAGGATAACTATGAGAAATTGAGTTTTTTTCTGCTAACCCTTCATTTCCAGTTGAAAATTCATGTTTATATTGATTTGTAAAAATTGTTAATTTGTGGATGAAAATTTACTGGATACCTTTTTTGTGTAAACTATTCATTTTATTTAACAATTTTTAGTGACTTTAAATTCATGTCTATTTTTACAAAAAGCCATAATTATTGTTTTTTCTTGCAGAATGTAGATAAAGATACATCTGAAACTTTTTCTGTTCAAACTACACAAGGTAAAGGTGTCATTAATCTTGTAGGTGCTTTAGATTATGAGAGAAAAGGACTTTATCAACTCAGAGTTTTAGCAATAGTAAGTACTAAATTTTTGCCTATTGTTTTTTTTAATGATTTGAACAAATAAATTTTGTCTATTTCAAAATGTATTTGAATTCAACCTTTTTTTTTAATCTATATGACAGGTTGCATTTTGATTTTGTAACAAATCTATAGCATAATTTGATATAGTTATGTAGTATAAAGTGACTTATCTCGTATCATTTTCATGTGTAAGTATTGATAAAGAAATTTCTTTGATGACTATTCTAAATATGTATTGCTGTGTTAATCTGAAAAAAAAACAAAAAAAGAACCTGTTTTTTTTTGCATTAATTAATGAATAAGTTGACTTAAATGCTAAGCAAAAATCAATTTAGATTATGCACAATTTCTAAACCAAACAAACTGCAAATTGCCTTTTGATTTTAGACTTTTTTTTTTTTTGTGCACTTCTCAAACTGCTTTGTTGTATGTTTGTAGCAAAAGTTTCTCCTTTTTTCAATTAAATCATTGTGATTGTTAGCATTAGTATTATTATGTGAGATTTTTTTTACCTTGACTTGATTTATTACCTCAATGATTTTTTCAATAAAGTTTTATATACTTTACAAATTTCCTTAACTGTTATTGGCTGATTTTATCTTTGTGTTTATCGAAAAAAAAATTGTTTTGATTTTATTCTGTTTTAATTCAAACCGAAATGTGATTTGAAAAATTCTTCAGGATCGTGCTAATACTGGTCGTAGAAATACGGCTACTGCAGCAATCTTGGTAAAAATTGAAGATGTAGAAGATCAGCCTCCTGTATTTATTTCTGTTCCATCTGTTACAAGGATTCCTGAAGATCTGCCTCCTGTAAGTGAAAAATCTATAGCAAATTGTAGAAAATTAAAACTTTTTAAATGAGCTTGTGTAATGATAAAATATGAATAAGTTTATAGCTTTTCCCTAGCTTCATTCGTGCTTTAAAATTAATAGATGTAAAGTATTAACTTGCTCATTAATTTTCAGTTTAAGTAAATTTGGAAGCATAGGTGCTCAAGGCTCTTTATTTTAAAATAGTCCTATATGTACTCCTAATATCTTTTATTAAACATTAAAAACTTTGCATTTAATTAAGTCATATCTTAGTTTTTTTTTGTAAGGTATAATTAATTGTTCCTTCCATATCGTTTTAATATTGTGTGTAAAAGTTCTTTAAAGCTGTAATGTGATTTCAAATACTGATTAGAAAAAAAATATAATGTTACAGTCAATGGCAGATCCATCATTTGGTTTTTGGTGAGATTTGTTATTGGATGGATTGGGGGGGGGGGCAATGTTCGTGCTCAAATTGGGGGTCTGGGTTGCATTCTCAAAATGTGTCCCTGAAATGCAGTTTTAGGTAATATTTGGTAATTAAATGGAAGCCATTATCCTCTCAAGTGGCATATCCAAGAACAGAATAGGAGACCATAATCCTCCTCCCCCCTAAAGCAATGGAATTATATGTATATGCACACATACCAGGGCCTAAAATTGCATTTTTTTGCCGTTAATTGCGAAAAATTTGAGCCCCCCCCCCCCCCCCCCCATGAAAAATTTCTCGCTTCATCACTGAATCTGCACTTGGTTGAAGTATACATGCTTTGTGATTGAGGTATAATGTTAGAAAATGGTTTTTAAAAATTTTTTTAGTATCTATTTTAAATTAAAAGGCATGATCACTTTCAAATTTTGTTTAGTTTTCGTATGGTGATAAAATAATTGCTTCTTATTATTTTTTATTTCTAGAACTCTGCCGTGTTATCTGTAAAAGCAGTTGATGGTGATAGAGGAATCAATAATGCCATTACATACCGAATTTCAAAAGGTGACTTATTTTTTAAATGTCCCTTTAATGTTTATAAAATGAATTTTTTAACATTACTATCTCTTCATAATGTTTTACTGTTTCCAAAAATACATTTGTAACATGACTATATCCTTATTCTCTATAAGTTGTAAAAGCCTCCTTAAGAACAATGAACGTGTATTTGTTATTACAATCAAGTCTCTATAACTCGAATATTCCTTTATCTCGAAATGTTCATTGAGTCCCCTAGACTTTTGAGAAGGCTATGGGAACTTCTTCAAACTCAAACTTCCAATAACTCGAAGCTTTTAAGACTCAAGACTTAACTGTATTTACCATTCAATATTAATTTTAACGTTTAGTGAGAAAACGTAAATAAATGTTTTTGAATACGACATAATTGTCTCTTTATGCTGTTAGAAACAAAGGCATTCTTAGCTTCCTAATGTATCATTTTTGTTGTATTTTCCTTTGATAATGCTATGCCATTTCACCTAATAACAACAAATGACAAATAAGCCTATGCTCCAAGTATCAGAATGCCTTAGTGTTATGTATTAAAATGTTTTAGATAACATATTTCCCAGTACTTATTTTAGAACTTAAATGTGATCCAGGGAAAAAAAAAATATGCTTGTTTATGAGAGAGATGTGCTTACCCTTACAAAACATGCATTACATTGTAGCAAAAAGCTCTAAATAAATCCCTCTCTATAAAAAAATTAATAACTACCTTTGTGCAGGAAAGTAAATGAAGATTATTCAACGCTACATTCCATAACTTTCATTTACTTCTGTTACTATGTTCGAAAGCCTTTAAATGCTCACTTTATTTTTTATTTTGGACTTTTTTATTTTTGTAATAAATGATATTCTATATTTTAGGCTCAAGAGGTTTGTTTTCTATTGATCGCACCAGTGGATTAGTTATCGTGAGTGGAAAGCTTGATCGAGAGAATACAGATAACAGAAATGGAGCATTTATTCTTGAAATTGAGGTTCATATTTTTTTCATGATTTTCTGTTTTCTCTATTAATATTTAAAATGCAAAATAAACTGAGGTAACTTATTGCACAAAAATAACAAAACCCATATTGACCTAAGCAAACATCAACTTTCTGAATTTCAAATTTCAACAAGTAATATGAGATTGCAGTGATTTTTAATATGGGTTTGAGAAATTATTAGTTTTTTTTTCTTTCAATCGGTTTTTACTTTCCTCCAAGTTCTTCTCCAAAGTTATGTATTTGATGAAGCATTGCAGAGGACTGGAAGAGAGGGTCTCATATGGCCTTAAGTTTACTGCAGTGTAGATATGCATATAATGCCTGTTTATGTTAAGTTGCTTGCATGTCTGCCTGCATTATGTATTTATAAAAATGCATACGGTAGGTACATCAAAATATCTTGTTCACACGGAATTAATGGAACCATGATAATTGGTTCAAACCGTATTGCATTGTATCTGATAAATTATTAAATGATTGTTAACTCACGGGGCCAACCAAGTATTTCACGTAATGCAATATTTAAGCTAAGCGATTTTGCATTAATAAGGTTTGAATGTATTTATAAACGTAATTATCTGCTAATAATATCCAAACATATGTATAAACTTAACCCAGTAACGCAACAGCCCATGGAGGCCAAGGGGTACTGTTGTCATCTCATTTTACGTGACCGAGAACTCTGAGTTGCAGAACAGATGTTCCGGTCAGGTAGTTAGCCGATTGCGGAGCCACAGTGTTTAGTTCCTAAACAACTTGGTGCTTATTTTATCAAGCCACTGAAAGAATGAAAGTCTGAGTCAATCGGGACCACTGACTCTTTATTTTAGCTTATATTCTTTATTTATATTTAACAACTGGCAACGGATTAAAAATAAAATTCGAGACATTTTATTAACGAACGAGGTTTTTTTCTTTCTTTGATAAAATGTGTTTTGATGTTCTTTGTACTTTTATTTTATTTATTTATTTTTTTCTTTTGAAAACGATTGTGAAATTTTTCTACGGAAGAACTATAACATCTACATTGTTTAAAAGGTGCGAGAAAATTTTATTTACTCGTTTATTTACTTTTTACGTGTCCATTTCATCTGATGAGAGGGGTATATTTTGCTTTTAGAAATCAGTTTTAAGTGCTTTAAAGATATGTTTGACATAATTTTCAGTTTCAGATATTCAAGAGAATATTGATTAGATGCTAGGATGCCGATGTCGATGTACGGGAAAGTAGGCTCGTTTAGTTCTTGACAGAACTTCTTGTTTTAATTTAATTTCGAAACATTTCCGGATACAGAACTCACCCCAACGAAAACATAGTCGAAGATTGCTTAAAATTCTATATTTTAAGATTAAATATCGTAAAAATGCCGACGTAGGGCCCCTCAAGGAAGGGATCGTAATTCCTTTGTATATCCGTCTTAAAATTTTGAAATTGCAGCGAAAGATTTAGCTCTCTATCATTGGAAATGAATACTAATGAAATTTCTTCTCCTCCTGTTAACACTCTTCGTAGAAATAGTGTTAACAAACAATTTTCTTACGAGTCAATCTTTTATGTACACCTATAGGAACGTTTTCAAAAAAAAAAAAAAAAAGACTTCATTAAGAAATTTGGATTTCTTTGCAATACTCCAGCATTAAAAAGTTTGGAAGAGCATGATTTAATAACTAATTGCAATAACTTGGCGTTAGAATTAGACGATGTGAATGGATCCGATTTATACACAGAGTTAAAAGTTTTTATAAATTTCCCTCCAGAGAAACTTAAATTTCAATCACTTAAATATTTGTTTGAAAACAGTTTCCAAAATGAATTACTAAATTTTGTTATTGATTTACGAATTTTCTAACTATTTCAGCTACAGTTGTCTCGGCAGAACCTTCATTCTCAAAGCTAAAATAAATTAAAAAACGTATTTAAGATCTATTATGACTAAAATGCTCTAGCACTAATATCGATTGAAAATGATTTTTGTATTTCTTTAGATTTTTCACACTTAATTGATGAATTTGCTGCTCAAAAAGCTAGAAAAAATATTCCTCATTAAATCGCTTACTTTATTTTATTTTGTTTATTTATTAATCTCTAGATTTTTCTTTTTTCTAAATAAATGTTTGTTTTTGGTAAATTTTGATTGTGTCTGTGTCTTTTCTTTCTTTCTTTTTATTTTTAATTCACATTCTATAACAATTTTATAGTAAAATGTCAGAATAATTTCCGGTTTTTATGTGTTGGGATTGGTGCATGTTGCGGTGTGTAATAATTTAAATGTATTATGTTTTATGAGAGAGGGGAAATAAATAAATAAAAAAATGTTTATTTCTCTACTATTAAAACAAATTTTGCACAGGGCCGCTAAAACTCTAAGCACGCCCCTGAGCCCAGATATCGAACCAAGGTTTAAGGTGTGGGAGCACAAAACGCTACCACTGCGCCACTAAGCTTCAAGCACATATATGTGTATATTTGCTAAAGCCTTAAAAGGTCCTTTGGTATCTTTAAACTGTATTTTATTATCCTTTCAAATTTATTAAAATGAAAAATTTTAATACTAGCATTTTTGATTTTCATTTAGGCTCAAGAAGTTGCATTGGGTGTATATCCTTCTCCCAGCATAACAACAGAAGTTACGATTATTGTGACAGATGTTAATGATGAAACTCCCACCTTTCTAAGTAGGCAATATACTGCAGAAATCAATGAAAATGCCGAAGTGAATGTCCCAGTCAATTTTTTAGGATCAAATGTTGCCGAAGTATTTGACCACGATCAGGTATAACTTTCAGTTGAAACTTTTCTGATAAATAATTAAAACCAAAAATTCCATATTTACTATATTGTTATCAGTTACAAATGTTTCATTTATCAGCTGCATATATATGCTCAGCACGGGAAAACGAATTACTAAGGAAATCTCTGTGCCTGAAATATTTTTCAATGTGTCATACCTGTATAATTTAAGATTTTCTTATTTACTTCATTTGTTTTAGAAATAGTTGCAAAGCAGTTTCAATAAAACTTACATAAATGCACAAATTCCTTCTTCTAGTTGCTATATGAACCCTTTGATGGTTATGAACGAGTTCAGCTCGCAATCGAATCGTGCTTCATAATACGCGCAAACGAGTTCCGCTCGGGAGCAAGGTTTTGACCAAAATGGTTAGTAACGAGCACTACTTGCGTAGTGAAATTTTTCCCCAATGCGCGCTGACGAGCTGACTTCATTCGCCATTATTATTCTGCACTGATGTACTGTACTATAAATACTTTAAGAAAATTTTTAAACGCGCGAGGCGAGCTATCTACGGCATCGCCAGAGAAAGGTGACATTTTCGGAAGAACGGCGGGGGAAAACAGCTGCCACTTTTGACTACTGTTTACTCCTAATGCTGCGCGAATTAAGTAAACGGAAACTGCTCATTTCCATAACCGTCAAAGGGTTAAAGTCTTAGGGACAATTTCAGCTATTTATTAAAAACTTTACAATCATGCTTTCAGAATTTAAAAATGATTTTCTTTATTTGTAAATGCAATGCAAACTATTAAACTACCGTAACAATAATGACAAAATAATTTGTAAAAAAATGTTTAAGGGAGTGCAGAGACAGGTGTCGATTGAGGTTGATCTGTATACCAGTTCTTTTGAAAATCTTTATGTTAACTTTTTGCCACATACAGTAGCAGGTTTACGGGTAAAGAGCCCTCAAAAGTGTATTGTGGAGGACTCCTAAACCCTTTTGTATTTTTGTATTCCCTATAAGGCCACTATGGTAATGGAAGCCCCTCACAGTAGCTACATTTGCAATAGGGTAAATCTGCCAGAGGAGCTATAGAGATCATAATGAGAAAGGTTTGTGTGTATCTTCTCTAGTGTTTGATGCTGAAATTAAATTTACCAGTCTCCTGTGGAACACTCATGCTTTCCAATTTTTATGCTAATCCTTAATAACTTCCTACAGTAAAACAATCCCATTATGCCAGGAACATGTTCAATTATTTCAATTGACTCTTTGTTGAAATTTTCTAGAACATGTAAACTATTTGAGGTACTCAGAAATTTGAAGATCTGACTTTTATGTGTTTTTTGTAATTAATTATTCAGAACAAAACATTAATTTTAGTATAATCTTCTATTCTACTGATGAAAATGAAGTACATACTATTTCTTATGTTATTAAAATATCAGGTGCTTTCAATAAGTATAACTAATTAATCCTCTTTTTGTCGCTTATTTGTTATTTTAGGGGAATAATGGCACCTTCAGAATATTTTTGGAAGGCGATGATTCTGTATTTGATGTCACACCATCTGAGGGTGTAAATGAAGCTTCCTTTCTTATCAGGGTCAAGAACTCTTTGGCCTTAGATTATGAAAGGACACAGGAATTCAATTTCAGGGTGAGATTTTTAATTTGCATCGGATTCTTATACATAAATGAGTTGTTAATGCCCATGCATAATCACACAGTCGAACTTTTTCTGTATACTGTTCCTCTCTATTTTAATGTCTAACCAAAACGAATTGCAAGTCTATTATAGAAACATATTTTTAAGTATTTTTTGCAGTATTTAATAATGATAAATTATTATCCCTTTCTTACATAGCCTGTAGTTTGCCTACGTCATCACTTAACTTAATATATTTGTTCTTTATTTGACAATGAGTCATTTATAAGCTCTTAAAGTCTTGCCTCAAATGCAGAAATTTCTTTGAATTATCATTTATGAGATCATTTAAAGGAATATCTCTTGAATTATTAATTAGTCTATCTGTTTGTTATGTTTTTAAATTTTTCTATTTCTGCAGCAAATAGACCTTTCTTAAGATTTTTTTTTATCTTAGATTGTTGCTCAAGAAACTGTCCAAGTCATGCCAAAATCCAGCACTGCCGATGTCACTGTATTTATCAGAGATGTGAATGATAATTTTCCAGAATTTTCTGAAGATGTTTATAGGGTATCTGTTCCAGAAAATGCTGAAGCTGGAACTGTTCTAACAACTATCAAAGTATGTATATAGTTGTATTTTTAGTTTTGTTTTGTTTTAAAATATAATCCAGTTTCAAATTATGTTTCTGAAGCATAGTTAAAGCTATTAGGAAACAAAAAATTTTAAAACATCTGTTATGTTTGAATAGGCAGAAGACAAAGACTCTGGTGATTATGGAACAAAAGGAATTCGTTACACTGATATCAGAGGGCAAATTGCTGATAAGTAAGCATGTGTTTGTGAAAAATATTTCACACTGGCTAGAGATTTTATGTTTAAAAAACATTTTTGTATGATCTAGTATAAATTATTTTTCCTACGATAAAATATTTGAAAATATTGAATAATGTAAAATGTATGTTTTCTAATTTCAAGGATAAAACTCTTTTCAACATCAATTTTTGTATTCAAATTCATTTCTAGTGGGCTTATCACTTAAGTTTTACTGTCTCAACTTGAAACAATTATCATAATACTGGTTATGTTTGTAAAGTTAAATTTTTAACCTTCATTCTTTCTCACTCACTAAGATATTTTTGCTAATTGTTTGTCAAACCTTCCAATACGAAACAGATATATCAATTTATACTTGTATTTTAAACTTGCCAGTGTTGATTAATGACATTACACACTTGTTAACATTTTTCCCAAGAAAGTGTTGCCTTAACTAATGTTAAATGAATAATGCCATGTATCAACAGTTCATTAAATTTTTTCTTCCCCTGCACTTCATTCATTTTTCAGTAAAAACAAAACTCTTTTGATAATTTTAACGCTGATTTTATTTTATTTTTTAAAAGAAATAAATACAAAAATTCTTAAAAAAAAAGATTTTTTTTCTTTTGTTTTCTTAATTTTTGCTTTTTTTTCCCCCCCTTTACAAAATCTTAAAATGAACACATATACTTACTCTCTCTCAGCAAACTCAAAGATTTATGTAATGGACACCTTATTGTAATGAAAAGAAAATATATAAACAAAATATTAATAAATACAAAAGTTGTATAACCAACCTAATAACAAAAAGAAATTTACAATCCTATTTGAACATAGCACCTCTAGTTTCCTTTCATATTCTATGATAACCTTTGCATTTTTCACGTGATGATTTTGTATAAAAGAAACCATTTCATAATTATTAACATTCTGGTACATACTCTAATTTAATTGCTGAAAAATACTGTTACGTGTATTTGTGCATTATTTAATTTCCCTAAATTTTCAGGCTACATTTAGATCCAATTACTGGAGTAATTTCTATCAAGAGTGCAGATCATGGTATGGATCGAGAGACTACGGCACAATATTTTGTTACTGTTGAAGCTCGAGACAGCAACGGCCTGGGGAATAGGAACACAGTGCAGCTGGTTATATCAGTTGATGATGTTAACGATAACACACCAAGATTCCTTCAACAAAAATATGAAGCCCGTCTCAATGAAAATGAAGAGAATTTTTTAACACCTTTGATTGTTCAGGTTACTTTTGCTTTATTTTGTTATTTGTCTTTGTGTGTGTGTGTGTGTTATTTGTCAAATGTGCAATTGCGTCCAAATGAAACCTTGCCTCTTTGGCAAAAAGTGTTTTGTATAAATTATTAATTTTATTGTGAATTAATCTGGAACTACACCTGTAATGAAACTGCTTCTAAATGTCTAATGACTATCTTTTGGACCATAAGTACAAAAAGGTGAAGTTTATGTGTTGAGCTGCAGAAGGTGCTATTTTCTTGTGCCAAATGCCACATGAATTTTTCAGAAATTTACTTCCTTTCATTAAGTATCTTTAAGAAAGGTTGGTGTAAGAACTTTTAGTCATCTACTCTTGTGCTCCTCTCCAGGGGTGCCCATCCCCCCCAAACTCAATGGCGCAAATTCCCCCCAAAATTTTTCACAGCCATCTTGTGCTTTTTACTTTTTTATTTTTACTCCTCTTTTTTGTATTATTTATTTTTTTAAGATTATTTATTTACTTTTTAAACATTTATTTATTTTTTTAGATTATAACTATTATTTTTTTAATCAATTTTTTAAAAGTACTAAGTATGCACAATATTGAATCGCTTTTTTTCTCTTCCAGACATTCCAAGCACACACACACACAAAATAAATAAAGAAAAATAATAAAGAAATAATTTAAATTAAGAAAAATAAATTAATGAATACTTTTTATTAAAAAAAATCTGTAAATAATTTAAATTAAAGAAAAATAATTTAAATAAATAAATAAATTAGTTTTAAAAAATCTCCCCCCCCTTCCCAAATTTTGATGGCACAGCTTGTGCCACCCCCCCCCCCCTGTGGGCACCCCTGCTCCTCTCTACCAAAGCTGTTATTAAAAAACTGTTAAATTAGCTGATATGATTCAGTACTGCATCATTTAAATATTTGTTTCCTTAAACATCTTTTGCATCTTTCATACAATTTATATTAAAATAAATAAGTCTTAATCAGTGAAATTCTGCAAAGTTGGAGGAAACCCATTTCACTAAAAAGAACAAAGTAACATAAAACTATATTCTTGCACATCTTAAGTGCAAAACAAAGCAAACAATAATTAGGGATATAAAGCAGTGAGTAACCCCCCCTAAGCAAGGGCTAAGGCAGAAACATGCAATACACTGCCAACTCATTCATTTCGATCCATGGACTGCAGTTTCGGGCTTATTTTTATGTGTTTTGCATGTTTCTGCCGTAGCCCTTGCTTAGGGATGGTTACTCACTGCTTTATACCCGAGCTCTCCCTTAAAAAAATTTCGAGTTGTATCGTTCCCATGTACAGTCACTCGCTGGTATTCTAATTTCACATTAGCTATCAGTTTTTTCCGGCTCTCTTTGCTCTATAAGAGGATTTTTGCCTCCAACTCGTTTACTTTCGTATTCTGTGTTGATGAGGGCATAATTAGCTCAAAAATGCAGTCCATGGATCAAAATAAACAAGTTGGCAGTGTTTTGCAATAATTAGGGAGTTCATGATAAGCAGGTGATAAAATTTAATAAGCAAAAAAGAAAGCCAAAGAGTTAGTTACGCTGTTCTTATTAACACCAAAAAACAGTTCATTTGAACTTTTTATGTTTAATCAAAACCCTTTCCATAGGTTGATCAATTATAAGTTTATATACCGTACAACTGCCATCTGTATCTTTACATATTGCTACACCATATTTTTTATCACTTCTGTGTTAAACTTTCTCATGTCAAATATTTATATATATTACTAAACTACATTCCATAAAGAAATAATAAAAATATTTTTGAACATTGACAAACAAAATTTCAAACGTTAAACCAATGAATCACCGATTCTAAAATAATACTTCTATTTCACTATGTCAGAAATATGAATAATTTGACATTGCAACAGTCACATTTTGGTATTAGTAAATATTTTTCTTTTTTTAATTTGCTTCAAGTAAGAAAATTTCTTAAGTATCTTTATTGTACGCCATTGTATCAAGTTTGTAGTTTTGTAACAGTACATTTATGCTAATAATCAAAGTCTACTTTTGTGATATGAAATTTAATTGTTCTTCACGAGCAAAACAGACTGATTTAATGTGTGCATGTTTCCAGCTTAATTTTTGTTCAAGAAGTGTCTTGTAAAATGTCTCATTCTATATGTCACAATAATTACTAATAACCTGTCAAATATTTCTGTTTTATTGTAAGTTATTAAATTATTTCCCATAGGCTCAAGATGATGATCTCAGGGGGTCATCTAACAGCCAGGTTAGGTACCAAATCGTTGACGGTGACAGAAATAGGAATTTCAGTATCAATCAGATGACTGGTGAAATAAGACCGAGGTCTTTAGTTGATTTCGAGAGAATGTCAAATGAAAAGGGGGACATCCGAACGTTCCAACTACGTGTTCGTGCATACGATCTGGGCACCCCATCTTTGTACAGTGATGTTCCAGTTACTATTTATGTACAGGTATGTGATTGCTACTTTCTCATGTTTTTGTTGTTTCTGCATTATATTTGAATATGTATGTTTTATATTATTTTATATATTTGATTAGTATCTTTTGCGACTTAAATTGCTCTCTAACTAAAAATATTCTAGGAATTTTTAAAGTTTATTTGAGACTTTTGTTTAATTTGGCTTACAACTCTGAGTTGAATGTCATATGTAGATATTGAATAAAAAGTTTACAAAACTAGAATCTATTTTGTTTGTACCATTAAAAAATAAAATATTTAAAAAAAAATTATCTTTGAGCATGAAGTTAATATAGTAGAAATAGCATTTATAATACATAAACTCACAAAATAAATTGTAGAGGAAAGTCTAACTTGGATGATTTACACCCCTAAAATTCACATCTTTTGCATTGATGAAGGAGTTGATGTTCATTATAACACCACAGCAGTGGTTCAGCAAGAGGGGATTTTGGGGGTAAAAACATCTTCCACTGGCTCTGGTTTTGCCATTATTGCCAATCTTAGTATATTAGTTTAAGCATATGTAAAGACTGTTTTTTACAAAAAAAAAAAAAAAAAGCTTAAGAAGGTCATTCTGGCTGCACTAGTTTAACAGACGTTTACAATTAACTATATGGGTTTGTGAGTTGTAATTTCGTTTCTACCACTCTTATTTCAGTTGGTGGAAGTCAGAGGCAGTTAAAGTAAAAGGATAATAACAATGACGGAAAGAGAATAAATATTGTTAATACAATTGTCTATACTTCCATTTTGGCCCACAATATATTTAGACTCACAGATGACCTTTATTTCTGCAAAGTCTCATTCCTATTTGCATTATTAAGCATTATTTGTTTAATCAATACAGAAAATGCAAAATTGTACAAATAAGAAAATTAGCCTAAATGGTGATTTTTAAGACATTTTGTTTTCGCTTTTTGATTTGTCTTATCATCCTTGTTTTTTACTGTGAATTTATACTTGTACAGAACTGTATGCAAATATATTGCTATGTTACTTAATTTTTTAAATCTTGAATCTGAATCACAAAAATTTTGGAGAAAAATTGCTTACTTATATTTGTAGCTTATTGTTTGCTTGTTATATTTGTATGTAAAAGTTTTTTCTCATTTTATTAGATTTGACTCTTAGCAAATTTATCTTTCTTTACAATTAAATAAATCTGTTGTTTGCAAAACTGTAAAATATATATATTTTTTAAAAATAATATTTTTTTTACTCATTGCAAAATGTTCTAATTCTTTTTCCAAAATTCATTTCAGGATGTGAACGACTTTCCTCCAGTATTTGTCCAACCATTTTACAGCAAATCCATCCCCGAGGACACACAGTCAGGCACCTCAGTCGTTCAAGTGAAAGCTCTCGATGGGGATCACTCCTCTTCAAACAGTCAAGTGGTGTATCGAATTCAATCAGGAGCTCAAGATAAATTTGTGATTGATGCAGATACGGGTGTTATTAGTGTGGCTCGAGGTGCTAATTTAGATCCTGACAGAACCATCCCAAAGTCTAATTTCTACCTCTTGGATGTCGTTGCTCTTGATGGTGGCATTGGAACAGCCCAACAACAAAGCAGAGTCTCAGTTAATATTTCCATCATGGATGTAAATAATAAAGCTCCTAAATTTATTGATCCAAAGCAGGTAAATAACTTTGTATTATTCATTATTTTTAAATTCTTAACTGAACTTTTACTGAAATATTGATACTGGCTAAAGGATTAAGTGATATAAAGAAATTGAAAAGTTCTATACCTACTTTATTTCATTACATCTTTAGATATCAAATTTCATATAAATAGTTCTTTAATACATTAAGTCAAAGTTTTTTGTAGTGATGTGTCAAGGTTTTAATGGATTATTTTATTAATTGGTCGAAATAAGACATATGAAAAATAATAAAGGGCATCTTAAATGCTCAAATATATTTTTATTAAATGTTTGCTTCTATGTCTATACTTTAAAATACATTATTTCTTTACTAGCATTTTCAAGAACTATCTTTAGATGGTTTCATATTATTGACTTGTGTCAGTTCTTAATAAACGTTATTTTCATTTATATATTTGAATGTGTCTGCATAAATAGTTTCATTTTTGTAGATTCTTGTTTGTTTTAAGTAACTTTTCCCCCATTTCATAGTGTTTCAATCATTTGAGTGCTTCAACTTTTTGAAAATTGGTTTTCCGATAACTTATTCTGTTACTGTTGTTCTTCTCTAACTTCTTTTCTGAAGAAGCTGTAATCAAATCAACATTTAAAAAATTTTTTAGACATTGCTGCAAAAACTAACTTATTTGAAACAAAAATCGTCTCTGTTTTTGAAACTTTGCTTCACAAAACTAAATTTGATAAATAGAAGACGTTATTTTTCTATAATTAATTACCAAATTTTATAATTTTATAGTTTAAAAAAGATGAAATAATTGGAATAAAAATTTACTGAAATACTGAATTATTTTTATGACTTTTAAATGCTCCTATGCCCTTTGTCCAATGCATTATTTAATTTTGCTTTTAATACCTCTTTGCAGGCTGTTATTTCTGAAGGTGCTAAAGTTGGGACCGTAGTCACAAAAGTATCAGCTACAGATGCTGATGAAAGACCTGTTTTGAGATATTCCATAGATTATAGGACTAGTGAAGGAAGAACTGAAGAAGGTGCTTTGGTTTCGCCAACAGAATATGATTATAACAACTTATTTTCAATAAATGCTGTTGATGGTACTATAACTGTTGCAAAGCCTTTAGATCGAGAAAAGTTGGAAACCATAAGACTTGTAGTGAAAGTTGAAGATTTGGCTGCTGCAACTCAAGGGCAAACATCCATGGGTATGTATGAGTTATGCTATACTGTCGGCCTCGCTTAATTGGGAAATGGATAAAGGAATACCGCGCCTGTACGAATAAAAGCATTCCGGAACAAAATATTTCCAGCAGTAGACGCAATGTTAAACATTCCCGCTTAATCGAATAATATTTCTTGGAACCAACAGTGTTTATTTAAGCAGTGTCAACAGTATATTACTTCTTTCAAAAAATATTCTATTTAAACTGGATTTACAATACAATTCAAAGGTTTAATGATTTAATTATACTCATTATAACCAGCGATATAGATGGTGGAAGGAAACACTGTTGTCCAAAATATTTGGGTTTTGTTGAAAAAATAATACAGATTTGAAATAAATTGGTTTCAAATCATCTCTTTAAAAATAAATAAATGTGTTCTTTTCAAATGAAAGCTGACCAAGTAATGTAAACTGACCTTGTTTAACCTAACAAAAATCCATCAATCAATCTATAATATAAGCAGTAGAGTTTACTTTTGTTCTTTGATTTATTTATTTGTTTGATTTATTTTTAAATAATAAAACATTGCTTAATTATTGTCTGTAATTTCAAAAAATAGTTGTTAATTTGTTCATTCACTTTCAAGAACAGTTCGATTTTACCAGTTTAAAATATAAATATGTAATCAAAAACAACTGGATATTCTGTAACGGTTAGAAAAGCAGCATATGCTATATAAATTATGATACATTTACAGCAATTGCAATGTATCCTGATAACTCTCTAATAATTGTTATTTCTCTTCACAGCTACATTAAGCATTAAAATTGATGATGTGAATGACAATAGGCCTCGTTTTCAAAAGCGTCAATATCGCCAAGCTGTTACAGAAAATACCAAACCTGGTTCACCCATAGTAACTGTTGTAGCTGAAGATGCTGACAAAAATCGATCCCTCACATATTCCCTTCAAGGCAGCCCTGATATCATTGGTTTAGTTAGTGTTGATTTGAAATCAGGTAACTGGTTCATTCTAGCAGAATTACAGCAATTGACTCAGTATTGTAATTTGTTTTCCATTTCTTTCTCCAGCTGTTTATTTTCTTTTATTTATTTATTTATTTTTCATTTATTTTATTTATTTATTTGTAAATGCCAGCTGGAATTTCACGAGACATTGGGCATGTATGATGTATATCAAATTAACATGTAACATTAGTTATTTATTTAGTATTCATTTTGTCAAGCTATAAAAACTGAAGTTTGAACTTTTCTATGCAATGCTGCTCTGATAAGCAAGGGATAATATATCAAATTGTTTTTGTTGTTTTTTTAATTCGTTTTTAGCATATTTGAACTTCTTTAATTTCCAGACTATTTTTAAAAATGATTTTCAAAAATTTCATTACTTTAGTTTTACAGTTTGATTTGAACCTTAAAATTTAAATGACTAAAAAATGGAAAAAGAATACTACAGATAAAGTTCCTTTATTTAATAAATTTGTAAGGTTAAAGTATTAAGAGTAACTTTCAAATATTATTCAGTTAAATATTTCTGTACAAGAAACAATTTCAAAACTTTACAAAAGACTTGCTTTTGATTTATTTTTCTTTTGATTTTTTTTTTCCATACTCAATAAATTAGTATCTAATCCACTTGATAGTGTTTATCTTTAAATTTCTAAATTTTTACAATATTTATTTTTATAGCATCAATGGGTTATATGCACCCTGTATAATTTTCTCTTCGTTTTTAGGTGTTAAAAAGATTTTTAATTTGATTTCTGGGTTACTTTCCAAAAACCATTTTATTGTTCTGTTTTGTCTCTAATTGAATATAATATCCAAGTATTAAAAAACTGTTCTTAAAATAAAGTTAAGTATTAATGATTTCTTGAATTTAGTTGCCTTTCAATGATTTGTGAGTTTTGAGTGCAAAATTTGTATGTTATTTCAAGTGATTCTTTTTTTCGTAATTTGAAGAAAAATACTTCAATGTTTGGTGATTTTTAAAAAAAATTATATGAATATTTGCTTTTAAGATTTAGAAAAAAATATGTTAATGTGGCATAGAAGATATTCTTTTGCTTCTGCATTTTTTGTTATAACATACATTGGCTATTAACATGCTATTAATGAATATTAATGGTGAAAGGGCTTATACTTGCTAACAATGCCTATCTATTCTTCTCTGCTCTTCCTTGCAGAATCTACTGGCTTGCTGTGGCTTCATCCAATAACAGGTGGGTTTTAAATAATGCTTTTTTAAACAACAGTTGGTGAGATGCCATTTTTAATGTTTACATAATTTAAAAAATAGTTGACTTGCACTAATAATATTTTTTATAGACCGCTTGAATAGCATTTGCACATACTGTTTAGTTTGTTTGCTAAGGTATATTATTAGCTTTATCAAGGATACCCCCCCCCCCCGAGTACTGTTCCCTCCCATCAAATATTGCAGAGCCCACCAAGAATGAAACCCCAAGTAGTAGGAAGTAGTTCCTTCAAAAAGCCTCTGAAAGCTTCAAGATCACCATTTGGTCACTAGGGCCAACTCGAGGACTTGGCAATCCAAGCAACTGCCCAGGGTGTCCCATTGACTTGTTTATTACTGACGTGCAGTAAATAAGTATAATTTCTATAAACTATAACGATTAACTTTTTGTTGTTTAAGAAAGAAATAATTACTTTTTTTCTTGAAAAATGAAAGAAAATTAAAGTAACGTAAAAAGCACAAATGAACAGGGAAGCTGTAGACACGCAAGAAGAAAAGATAAGAGGATCCGATCTGACTTTTCATCCATAAATCTCTGTATTGAAAAGGTACTTCTTGTAATGCTGAAACATGTGTCCGCAATTTTCTTGCTTATTTGTGCTTTTTACGTTGTTTTATTTCTTTTCTATTCCTTGTTTGTGCCCCTTTAAAGTGTAGGGCCCCTAAAAACCCGAAATGTGCCGAGACTTCTGAGACTCTTACAATAATGTATGTCGTTTTTTTTAAATGTTTTGCTAATTTTAATTGGTTAATAAATACCTATTATGTATAATTATGCAATTATTTAAATGCATTAATAAGAGAACAGGCATTTTATTGATAGTTAATTCAATAAAATTTTGCTGCCAGTTTTCTTTTATAAAAGGAGCGCTTTACAAAAACAACTCGCCTTGAGCGCCACTCAAAAATTATAGCCACCACTGATGGACACACATTATTTAGCAATTTGCATGTATTATCAACGAAGAATGCAAAGCCTAAATACAGTGCTTTGTTCAAATCTACAACTAGAATGTAATATATGGAAAAAATTTTCGTCTATGTGAATATTAGGAAAGAAATTATGGTTTAACTGACTAATGGGTATAATTTGTATCAGTTTAAATGTTTAATGTATGTCCTAATATATGTCGGTCTTTTTTTATGACCCTCGCCTTCCCCTAAATTTGAAATAATTGCATTATCATATCAGAAATTGCATTTCTTTTTATTTTCTCAGTTAGGCCTCAATAACATGTTTCATATTTTGATGTTTTCTTTTTTTACCGAGGAAAAAAACATTTTGATGTACAGAAAAAATTATATCCTTTATAAACTTTTAATTTAATATTTTAAATCTGTTTTTTATTTTATTTTTTTTTTAATTTGAAGTTGTTACTTTACAATCAAAATTCAAATTTTGATACAAAAAAGAAAAAAAAATAACCTAGAGGAGAAAAAGATTTTTTGCCCAAAGTTTTTTTTTAAAAACTGATCCCTAAGATAGTTTTGTCTAGTTGTGTGAGATCAGAAAGAGTTGTATACGGAAACAGAAAAAATGACTTTATTCATGTATTGAAGCCAAAAAGTTTTAAATCCCATGATATTTGGAACTGTATAAAATTTAGTGCCCAGAAAAAAGGTCACTTGCAATTTTATTTTCAAGTTTTCTTGAAAAATATTGACTTAAAATTGCCTTTATGCTTCTTGAATTTTCGAGTTACTTTGGGTGCCTTTTACTATAATTCAATTTTATATTTTTTTTCATTTATGTATCAACTAATTTCAAACATTACTTTAATATTGCAAGTTTGCAAATTTACCCTTTATTAGTCATTGAACCTGTTAAAAATGTATGAACAACATATTCATGAAGTATTACAAGCACAGTTGTTCGGTAGTTTCAATTTTAAGAAAAGGTAAGATGGCATGTACGACCATGATACAGTCTTCAAGGTCATTCAGTATCATTTTTGGAGAAAGAACTCACATTCATACTCATTTTGAGATTTTATAACTTTTTTATTCATCTTCTGCACAAAGTGAATTGATTTTAATTTTATAACTCTTTGTTGGAAACACTCAAATAGAAAGTGAATCAATTCGGCGTTTTTTCTCAATGACTAGAGGTTAATGTTTTACTTAAAACAGAAATGTATGCCTTTAAATTATGCAAGTGTTTTAGTTGTGAAAAAACTTTTGAATTTCATGTTAGAAGTTTTTGATTTCATACCAAACTTATCATTTATAGGTGAAGTTAGCGTCAGCAACAAAATTGATCGAGAAATGTTTTCATGGTTAAATGTCACTGTCATTGCTACAGACAATGGTATTCCACCCCTGTCCGGTGCTGCTGATATATTTATCCAAGTAAACCTTTTCTTCATTTGAATTTATCTTGTTCATAACTTTAAAGAATATAAGCTGTTTTTAAAACCTGTACCTTAAAATTAGCCACTTGATTTTTAAATAATTTTAACTGTCAAGTTCTCATTATCAATTGATTTTAATGACTATATCTGTAACTGAAACATACATACAATTTATGTTGTGTCGATACTTAAATTTATTAAACATGCGATTGAGATTAAAACTCAACTTTAAAAGTCACTGTAAAGCATAAACAATGAGTAAGTTTGAATAATATTTAAGAAATTTGTTTAGAAATTTATTGCTCTTTTCCTGAAAAAAGAAAAAAAATATCGCGAAAAATACTTTGATACTTGAATTTTGACACTGTTAAAATTATGAAAAAGTTAGAGCAATAACAGCATTATGTGAACGAAAAAATTGCTTAAAGAGTACAATGACTTTTAAAGTGTTAAAATTATTATTGTATTTTCTTTGTAAAGTTGCTTTATCAAGGTTGTTTTTTTTTTTTTAAATAGGTTCAGTAATCATTTTACTTCGAGCTAAAATATATCTTAGTGGAAACATTAGTTATAGTGGGGGCAGTTTTGTTGAAATTATTTTTTCATCTTTTAGGTTTTGGATGAAAATGACAACAACCCTGTGTTTGTAAGTAGTGCTTCTGATTTCTCGGTCCTAGAAGATGCTGTAATTGGAACTGAAGTCGCACTAGTTCAAGCAACTGATGCTGATGTTGGAGAATATGGGAAAATAACATATTTATTAGATACTTCATCTACACAAGGACGCTTCAAAATCAACAAAGAAACGGTAATAGTTTTAAAAAATTTTGTATGTCTGTGAATCTATCGTTTTAAATGCTCAACTGCATGTCATTAGCTATGTACTGTTGCGTAGTCAGAAAATTAGAAACTTTGTATCACTAAATGTACTTTAGATTATTTAGACTTCTCTGAAAAAGGTATTCATTGCAATGCCTTCATTCTCTACTTTCTTAGAATCAAATGTATTTTAAGCAGGGCTTAATGTCAAAAAAAATAAACTGCTGCAGACCTGTTATTCTCAAAAGTAATAGCCATATGTAAACAGGCTGATTTTTTTTTTTTTTTTTTTTTTTTTTTTTTTTTTTTTTTTTTTTTTTGTTAGTGTGATAACAAAAATTTTACAATACTGATTAAAATTAATGATTATGTTTTTTTTTTTTTTTTTGAAACTTAATTGAAATTATATTTACTTACAAATATTTGACTCTGAAAAAGAAACTAAGTATAAGAGCTCATCTGCTGTGAACTCCCATGCAAATTTAAGTCCTTCTTTTTAATGTTATCTGACCTTGTCAGATGCCATAAGAAATGCAACAATGAAATTGTCTATTATTCATATATAGTAGGCTTAAATATTTCATATTCTTTGAATCATATTCATTTTATCCTTATCTGTTTAATTTAATAAAAAGTGTGAAATAAATGTGATCACAATTTCATTGTAAATTATTTTTTCTAACTTTTTTACGTGACATTTTGGTCTTGAACAGTCATGACATGTACTGTTTGTCACATTTATATAAGATACTTTATGTTTTATCTCATCATTTCTCAATATTATTTTTATTTATTCATTTATATATTTATTTTATGCATGTGTGTGTTAATAATTATTTTATTTTCAAAATAAATAGGGCTCTATCACAGTTGCTTCACCTTTGGACAGGGAGGAAAAAGATGTATATACTCTAGTTGTTCAAGCCTGGGATAATTATGACTACGGTTTTGCTACTGGTGAAAGCAGAAAAGCTTTTAAACAGGTGGGAAATATTTATATTTAAGAATACAATGTATATATTGCTATAAATTGTTTGCTTGTAAATGCAAGTAATGTTTCTTGGGTTATTTGCTTCTGTTTAAAGCAATTTAGTGTAATGTATTTTAATGTAATTCTTCTAACTTTTAATATTCAACTGAAATCCTTGGGTTTGTGATGCTAACTTATTATAATTAATTACATATGTAAGATAAAATGTTCATTCTTTCAAATAAAAAACTACTTTTATACATCTGTAGAATATTTGTTTCTATAAATTACATAATTCCTTTCTCTTTACTTTAATAATTGAAGGAAGGTTTTATATATTTTTGCTTATTTTTCTCTCCTGCGTTTGTAATCATAATTATTGCTCTGGAAATGTTTGTCACTTCAAATGTAACATCAAAACAAAGTTTCAACTACAACTGCTGATGTTATTAATTAGTTCAACTTATTTTACACATGTATTTTATTTCAGTTTCAATATCATATATTTTTTAACTTGCAAATTAAAGTTAAAATTGTGAATAAAAAGAGTTGTATGAGTAATTGATTCTAAAAGTTTCTGTAACTTAATTCAAAACATATCTCTGATCTATGTTAATTAACATTCTGTATGATTCTTTTCCCCCAGATTACTGTTAAAGTGAATGATGTCAACGATGAAGCTCCAATATTTGTGAAGCAAGAAACGTGTGCTACAGTTACTGAATTTCACAGAATCCGGGACACCATCTTTATGGTTTCAGCCAGCGATGCTGATGACCCAGTGACTCCCAATGGAAAGTTGCAATTTTCCATAGTTGGTGGAAATGATGATGGTGAGAATAAATTAACTTATATGACTTTAAACTTTGTACAAGAAATTGACTTCTGTGAAAGATAAATTATGATTTTTTAAGTTATAATTTACAGTGTTATATCATTAATAATTTTTTGGTTTTGCTAGAAATTTAATTAACATTTGGTAATTTTTGTAGAGTAAAGAAGAAATTTGATAAAAATATCATGTGTATTTCCCTTGTACAATCACACATTAGTAACTGTTATTAGAAATTTTAAATCATTTTATTCGTATAAAACATGCATGTGTGTGTACTGTATGCTATAAGTATTTACAAGTCACTGGAAAAGTCATGTATGAAGGCATCATGGAAAAAAAATATGTGCTACCAAAACATTTAATGCTGCTTTGAAAATTTGTATTATCAATACTATTTTTTAATTTTGAAAATAAAAGCTCCAAGTATACTGTTTTCAACAGAAAACATTCAGTATTCCCTACTTGCTTCATGCAATATAGTTTTTCACTAAAGCATAAAAATTTCTACATGAAATTTAAATTGTGAGCACTCTAAAATATTTTAACTTATATTGAAATTTTTCATATTTGTTTTTATGTGCTTTTGTAGGATTATTTGGAATTGAAAGTCAGGATTCTAATACTGCCAGAATTGTTTCCCGCTATTCTTTGAGAGGAAGATTTGGAAATTACAGCCTTGTATTACAAGCTCAAGATTCTGGAAATCCCCCATTGCATACCACTTCTCGGTTCCATGTTTGTGTATCGGATGTCAATGATAATAGCCCGGTTTTTGTCAAGCCTCCTCAGAACTATACAATTCGTGTTCTTGAAGTATGTTTTATTTCTTGTTCTTTATAATTCATTTTATTCATAGTTTTTAAAGGCTGATTCCTTTCGAGATTAATTAATTAAAATTAAATAAATCAAATCAGCCAGTAAGTTTTTGTTTTGTTTCAAACTTAGACTGTTAACAGTTTCAGGTCAGAGCTATTTCGACTGCATATCTCCCTCCGGACTGGGGGGTTTAGTAGCTTTTCGTGATTTTTTAAAAACTACTTGGAAAAAGTTAATGTTGGTAATTTGAATTTTATTAAATACTTCAAGATGTTTTCTTTTGTGATGAAAGACCTATTTAAGTGAAAGAACAATTAATATTTAATAAGAAATTCGAAAAATGCATGCTTGGAACTTTAAAAAAAGTTCTGCATTAGAAAATATCATTTTTGATCATAAAAGTATGCACAGATTTAATTAAAAACTTTCCCAAATCTTGAACAAACATTTGAAAAAAGATTTAATTTGCAAATGCACATTAGTTAGCAAACTTTGCTTTGGTATGGTAAATTTCAAAACACGGATTTGCACAAAGAGCAACACCACAGCAGGATCCTATAGCGTCTCTTGCAGTTAACTCTAATTGGTGCTGCCATCAATATTTTTTTCAAGAAAGTAAAAAAATCATAGATAATAATGAAAAGGATTGAAACGTATATAACCCGTACTTTTATAGCTACAGTAGCTCAAACTTGACCCCGAGCTGAGCTCGGGCTTAACCTTTTAACTGTCATGCCCGAGATAGTCTCGGGCACAGCTGGTTTTCAAAAATGTCACGCCCGAGTATTACTCGGGGTAATTTTTTTTTTTTTTTTTGAGTGCATCGTATTGTTATACCCAAATATATATCGGGAGACATTTATTTCGGCTTCATCTCTCTGTCAAACCCGACTGTTTCTCGGGTTGTGCTTGGAAAAGTGTTAAAAATCAAAATAACTTGACAATTAAAGGGTTAATCATCTTCACCAAAAACGGCAGCCCGATCTGAGCTCGGGCTTTGACCAGAAAGTGGTCAATGACAAATTTGGATCATCACTCTTATTCATAACGAAAATTCTTTCAAAATCAATGCTTGTGACTTAAAATTGTTCTGCTAATAATTTTAAATTCAGTAAGTGTCCTGTAAATAGTAAAACTTTTTTTTTCCTTAGAATGCAACTCTTGGTAGTAGTGTGGTTGAAGTGAGTGCTCGAGATGCAGACATAGGATTAAATGGGGAAGTGAGATACAGATTTAAAAAATTGGCAAATGGACATTGGAAAGCATTTAATATCCATGAGATTTCTGGTTTGATAACAGTACGTGAGCCATTGGACAGAGAAAGACAAAAAGTTTATGAGGTAAGATTTTTTTACTCATAGATTTTCAATTTTTGCTAATAAATTATTTTAAACCTCTATTGTTGCAATTATCTTTTTTTTTTAATGATACATGTTTTAATGTATAAGGAACCAAAATCATAGATCTTAAAACATCTATTGGTTAGAAACGTGCTATAAGACACATGTTTCAAATAGTTTTATTGAAAAATGTTGGAAATGTTTTAAATTTTGGTTTAAAAAAAAAAAGCTAACTAACTGGAATCATAGAAAAAACTTTTTTTCATAGTTCTATCGTTTAATTTTTTTTTTTTTTTTTTGAAAGATGTAGTAGACTAAACTTGTAGTTGATCCAAATATATTTTTTCCATCTTAGGTACGAGTGGAAGCTTATGATTTGGGGCAGCCTACGTCACTTTCTACAGACTTAGATTTAACAGTTTTTATTGTTAATGTTGATGATAATGCTCCAGAATTTACAGAAGATGATGTAAGTCTCTTACTTTTTCTAATCACCTGATTTCATATTTTGTAAATATTTATCCAGAATAATGTTTCGAAAGGTAAAATTTCAGACATACTTTGGGCAGTTAATTTTGTTCTTTTTAATTCATTGAATATTGTAGCATAACTGTTTTTTTCTTTATTTTGCCATAGCTGTTTATTTTGCCATAGAAAACAATAATTTTAATACTGGCATTATTTTAAACAATAAATCATGTATACATTGTATTTCATGTATACTTAGCTTTATATAAGTGAAAGTTTCATTGTGTGAGAGTTAGAGCATTTTTATTTGATTTATGTTTATATATCTTATATCGGCTTTAATAATGTGCCTAAGGAATAAAATTCTCTGTATTGATATTTGGAAAATGTTCAAGCATATTCTCCTAAAAGTTTGTTACAATAATACCGAATAACTACATTTTGATTAATATTATTAATGACTGCTTTAGAATATACTAATACCTTATAAATACTTTCTTAATGTTCATTCATATTCATTTCAAGATTTTTTTTTCCCGTTTTAATTGATTGCTTTTTCTATTTCAGTATGAAGTGATGTTTACGGAAAATTTAGAGGCTGGGAAAGAAAACTTTAAACTAATTGCTACAGTGGATAAAGATGATGATACTGGATCTCGAAAGCCTATTCCTTGCTATTTTATTGTGGGTAAGTATTGCTGGCTAAATAATTGGACTTCTATTTTTCATATTTAAAAGTGTTTTGTTTTATGCTTTTACTTTCAATGCTTCAAGGATAAACTGTTGTAAAGCATTGAGTGTACAGTCATAAACATACATAGAATATCTTAGTTATTAGTTGATGCAGCTTAATTCATTGTGCAACCGTTCAAAACTGTAATTTCTCTTCAGAAGAAAAAAAAAGTCAATTTTGTGTTTTTGCAGAATTTTTCATTGAGGAGATTATGTAAATTGTACTACTAGTCCAAGAGCTAGCTACGTCGAAAAAACAACCATTGTAAGACGCCTGGCTCTTTAATATATCTTTCCCTATGCTCTTCTGAGCATTGCTATTTTAAGATTTTACTCTGTTAAAATTTTGATACTTTTTAACAGAGATTACTAATAATACTTAAATAGATATCTATGTGCAACAATTTATTATGTGCAACAATTTGCATACCATTTGTGAGTATAATTATATCTTTGTATGAGTATGATTATATATTTATTTCATTGTAAATCACTTTTAAATGTGTTGAGATGTGATTTAGTTCAACAAATAAATTCAAATGCTTGTATTTGTGGTACAAACCCTTAAGATTACGATGGAAATTTTTCATTATTTTCCTCTCTAGTTTGTTTTTTTTTTTTTTTCTATCTCTTTCTCTCCCTTGCCTAGTTAAATTAAAGTTTTGATACTCTATATCTTTTGCTTTGTAATTATTTAAAGTATATTCGAAAATTAAATACTTTTGCTCAGTTTTTCATTATTTGATTCAAAATCGAAATCATTGTTTTCTTTCCTCACAGGTGGTAATCACTTTGGACGTTTTAAGCTGGATATATTTACTCATCAGCTGTCTGCAACTGAAGTATTGGATCGTGAAGAAAGGCAAAACTACACTTTGATTGTACAGGCATCCGATGACTGTTTCCACCAACCTTCTCCTGTTCATCGTTTTGATCCCAAAGATAACTCCCTCCTTCAGGTTCATATTGGTGTTCGAGACATTAATGACAATCCTCCAAGATTTATTAAGCGAGTTTTCACAGGTGGCATTACAGCGGAAACGGACTTTGGAACTGCTTTCATGATTGTTAAGGTAAATTGTTTAATGATTGTATGTATATTTAATATTATTTTAACATTTATTTTTCAAAACAAAATGCTATGTTTATTTTTTATTCAGCACTTGATGACTTGCAGCGCTCTTATTTATCTTAGATTTCTAAATTTATATTTATTTAGTGCTTTTAGTGATTAATTTATCTTAAAATACTTTGTATTATTATTTGTCTGCAAAATAGATATATTTTAGCACATTGAAGTCTAAGTATTTATTTGTAAGCTCAACATTTCAAATTGTTCTAGGAAGAGGCCATATGAAAAGGTTTTAGCCATTTTTTGGCAAATTTACATTGTGTATATACCCTGCGCCCCCCCCCCCTCTCCTCCCCTTTAAAAACTCAAAAAGACGTTCCTGCCATAGACATATACTGTACACGCAAGGTATATTATTTCAAAAAACAATTAAAATCAATCCTAATTTATGTAAGTACATTGATATCTCTTTTAAGGAGGGGAGCAATTGCTTCCTCCTTAACTACCTGAATGACATCCTGTTTACGGGCAATCATCTATCAAATCATAAGTATTTGTGTACTCATCTACTAATGAGTAGAAAAATTTATCCTGGTAAAAATAACTACCAACACTCCTTCATGTTATCCATCAGCTTAATTTCTTAACTTTTGCCTCTTACTTTTTAAATAGTTGGAATGTGGTATCATGTTGATTATGAAACTTTAGCTGTTGCTGAAGAAGGAAATAATGATGGAATCAACTAATAGATAATATGTGAATAGGTTATAAGTGATATTGTACTAGACATGGCATATCTGAGATGACCTAGTTGCACGAAAGGAAATTTGTGTTGATAGAAAACATGGGTATTTAGTTTTGTGCTTTTTGTGAAGTTGTAGTACTCAATAGGGCAGCACGACACTTTAACAGTATTTCAATCTTATTGTGCTACTACCCCCTCCCCCTCCCGGAAAACAGAGACGGTGCGTCCCCTGTTCCCCATGGACAGTTTGTAACCACTTATGACTTTAGACGCTGTGGATTCAGATACATCTGGTTCGGTGGCATCCATTGCCCGCTTAATTTGCCAACCTGTTTGTCATTGACCGAATACAAATCTGGCAAAACATCTGTAAGGGGTGAAAGGTGGGGATTTAGCATTACCCAGGCCACACTACGAGGTGTCCTCTTGCTTTATGGCCCCAGTGAAGTTGGAGTATATATTTCAGCTTAATTAGTCTCTTTTTCAGTAGTTTACATTAAAGTTTACTTTTTGAATTGTTGATCTTTTTTTTTTTTTTTTTGAGAAGCTCTGGTTAAGCTGATACAAAAATTAAAATGAATGCAGTCATTCAAGTTATCTTTAGACAGTCAAGATAACTTTGCACCACTTCATATTTTTACAGTATAATGCATTTTAAAATCACAAAAAGCCAAAGGCTTATTTTATGACCTCTATAGAAGAATGCATCTCTGAAAATTATTTTTCCCCCTTTGTTTGACATAGAAATAAAAGATAAAAGTGATGCAAACGTATCTCTACTGACTCAAACATGCCTTACGTGGCTGTGCTGCTATTGTTGCATCTAGGAGGTAGCAGGACTAGCTTTGTCTTCATTCTTTGCTAAAACATCAAAAAAACATGTAAAACCTGTGAATTGACCACCCTTGTAAGTGGAGCAACAAAATACTGCACCGCAAGTGGTCAACTTACACAAGTTTCATAGGATTTATTTCTATCTGAAATATTTTATTGCTATTTTATCTTTCTGTAATTTGATTTATTTTCCATGTTTATAGGCTATTGATCTTGACATTGGTAAAAACTCAGTAGTAACTTACCACCTACTTGGGGATGTGCAGATGACCTTGTCAGAAGGTTTGGAGTCGTTAAAAGTTGCTCCTTTCATCATGAACAAAGACACAGGTGTTATCAGTCTCAACTTTGATCCTCAAAAGGGAATGAAGGGCTACTTTGACTTTGAAATCTTGGCGAATGATACTGATGGGCTGTTTGACAAAGCCAGAGTTTTTGTAAGTCAATCTGTTTTAGCTCTAATTGTTGCATTTTTGTACAGTAACAATATTTCAAGTTTTCCTCCATAGTTTGTGTAATTTAACCCAAACATTGATTATGAGTTGTCTTCTGCAAAAAAAAAATGTTCCTATCAACATAGTGCAATTCAAATCAATGTCGTATTTTAAAATAAATAACCAAATTTCATAAAGCCACACAATAGTGTTCTGCTCCTTTTTAGTGCATGCATTGTTTTTCAAAAAGTTTATTCAAGAAATGTAAAACGAATTTCAAAATCTCATCATTAAAGAGCATTTGACTAGCTCAATAAGATTGTATGCTAAATATTTCACGAAGTAATTTTTATTTGATTAATTTACTTTTACTCCTTCACTAATCTATTTTAGAAGTCTACTTGAAGAAATTGGCATTTAATTGAGTTTTTTTATTTATTTAATTTATGATCTCTCAGAAATACTTTTATGTTGATTCAAAATTTACTATTTTTCTTTTAAACCATTAATGCCCAACCTACAGCCTGTGGGCCACATCTGACCTTCGAAGCTTATATGTGTGGCCCCTTGTTTTGTTCAATGCCATGAATCGAAAAGCATGAGAAGTGACAATGTCATAAATTTCGAGCCAAATATTCAGAAATTTGTTTCTAAAAAACATGCATTTAATAAAATAAGCACCAAGTAATGAAGACACCAAATTATTGGTTTTGAATTTTCTTTCATTTTTCATATTTTTCCAGTGTTATTCAGAAAATAATAAAATATTTTAAAATTTGATATGTGTTCTGGCTCGCACAAGAATGACTTAAATATGATGTGCGACTCTCGGGCTTAAAAAGGTTTGGCACCACTATTCTAAACGAACTATAATATGTTTAAATTTTAATTTCCTCATTTATTATTACTCATTAAACTGCCAGTGCTGAACAAATTGTGAAATTACATTAATGCAGCTTGATTCTATTGTATTATTTTTGCTTTAAGCTAAAATCAATAGTGGAAGTGACTTCTCTGCCTTTTGCAGATAAATTATTTAGTCTGACGCTTTAAATAGGCATAAACCCTTTTCAATATTTTATTTTTGTACTTATAGATAATTTTATTTTTGTACTTATAGATATATCTTTTAAGAGAAGACCAAAGAGTTCGGTTTGTTCTTCGATTAACACCTGAAGAAATCAGAGAAAAACTAGAAAAGTTTAGGGAGTAAGTGTATTTTAATTGATCCTGAAAGTCTTTTAGTGTGATACCTTCAGAAATTGTATTTCATATTTTTTGTATGTGTTTCTAAAGTTGCATTTATGTTAAGTTATATCCATTTTTTCTTAACTATTATAGGGTGCTGAGTAATATTACTGGAGCAATTGTTAATGTTGATGAGACCAAGTATCATGAAAATAGAGATGGATCTGTTGATAAAAAGAAGTATGTAATTGTTTAAGAAATGCATGTTTTTTTTTTTTTTTTTTTTTTTTTTTTTTTTTTTCACTACATCAATCCAGCTCAGGTTTTAGATGGGTACTCTTTGATTTTTTTCAGAAGTGACTTATATCTGCATTTTGTAAATAGAGAAGATAATTCCATCATGGAAGTTGCTACTGTATTGTCGTAAGTAATTTTATTTCTGCATGTTTTTTTATTGAATTGTGAATTAAAAATCACATAAGAAAAAATAGAGAATATTAATAATAGATAAAAATGCCAAAAACTGCAAACCTTACAATAAGCTATTTTAATCGTTTCCCCCCCCCCCTCAGTGTTAGCATAATCTCTTATATAATAATCAGTTGTACACAGATTTCATTTTTATTTTGAAACATTTAAAAGGCTTTTATATTTAGTGTTAGAGAGGTGAAACCAGTGATTGTTAAATAAATGTTTTGAATTGTCAATCTTTAGTGCTAAAGCATTGATTAAAATAATAATAGTTCAAACCAAAATTGATGTTGTGAATTATAGATTTTTTGAAAGCATATTATGCACTTTATACAACATTAGACTTTAAGTAAGTTAGTGAATACCAATTGTCTCTTGAGTGTTCATACAGTTCAGACACTCTACAGTGGTGCTGTATCTTTCCTCATTAACCCATTAATGCCAGTTAGTACAATAATATACCAACACGGAAAAGAAATATAACTTGTCCTTACATGGCTCTATCAGTCTAACAGTTGCGCATTTCACATGGTAAAAACTCACAGAAGGGAAACTATATAAACGTTTCGCACCCTTGTTGAAAGCATGTGAGATAATAAGCTTAAAACTTGAACGAATGTCTTATTGATGTTTTCGAAGTCGGCATTAATGGGTTAAGGACAATGTTTGTATTAATTTCTGTCCGTTTTATTTCCTTGAGAATTTCTTGTTAGTTCCTTAATTTGCAGAGATGGAAATCTTCCGCGGATCCGCAATCTTCCGCTTTTTGTATATTTT
>JAXGGA010009391.1:0-51601 GCA_038373865.1 Uloborus plumipes
TGGAACAGCTTTTGTGTTTAAAAAAAGGGGGTATCTTAAACTGAAACTCATGTCTATCGGTTTTGGTTTTGGACTTGGCTTTCGTACTACAGAGTGTACCAAAAAAATTTATGTGTTGAACTTCTTTCTTAATTGTTTTGTGCTTCCTTAATGCTATCACCTTTCCAGTATCATGTAAGAATGAATTTTCTTTACTCAAAATTAGCCATCACACTTGAAAACACCCAAAAATTGTGGCTGTTATGAGTATTCAAAGGGAGAGAACATTTTTCTGGGGGGCGGGGTGCTCTCTGTATTACTCTGTTGGTAGCACATCAATAAGCTGCCAGATAATGTTCTGCTACTGCAGTGAAGAAAGTGAAATAGACCCTTTTTCTCTCGATTTCCCCTCTGTGATCACAATCAAGTTTCGCATTTTGTACTTTTTCATAAGGAGAAAATGTCTTCCATAATTTTGTGTATATTGTTCATATTGTTTAATGTTTTACTGTCTAGTTCATTAAATAAACTAACAGTTACTTAACCAGTGTAGTTAAGGTGAGAAAGGCACTTGATCTGGCTCAGATGGTGAAAGCCAAGACTCATGGTCTCCACTCACCAACTGGAAACCTAGTTTAAAAAAGTGGTGATCCAAAAAAAAATTTTGTCTTTAATTTGTCACTTTGGAAGTACGAATGGGGATAACTACCAGCCCCAAAAAGTTGGGAAAGTACTGGTAGAACATATAGCTTTGCAGACTAAGCAGTGGGTGAATGAAAAGAAGTTTGTTTTCCTTTAATGCTCGGAGAAAACTTTCGTCTCCAAACCCATAATTGACAGACAACTCACTAGGAAAGGAGTAGGACGATCATGTTTTGACTGACAAGACAAGTGGACTTGGTAGCATATATATTTTTGCGTTTTACTCCAACATGGTTGCCTTATGCCCTTTTCGTTATTTTATAGATCCCATCCTGTTGTAATCAGTGCTCAAAGTTGTCCCACGAATACTGTATTTCCAAGGGCGTAGCCAAGACTGACGTTAGGGGGGTGCAAGCAGTAGCACCCCAATAGGAGGTCACTGTGACCTCCCAAAAATTTCTTATCCGATACAAATTGGCTGATGAAATTTGAAAACAGTGAGACAGTATTGCAAGGCTGAACTTCTTTATTTTATTTATTTTTCTTTATTTAATTAATTTATTTATTTATTTTCGTGATGCCTCACGTCTCTTTTGGTAGACATAGATAAGTATGCATTCTTGTATTTTATTTATTTATTTTTTAATCATTCAGTAAAGTTCTGAGTTTCATTCGGTAAATTAAAAATTTTCTCCTCAAAAATAGGCAAGGTTACTAACATTTTCTGAAAAGTAATCAATACTAGATTTCATAACGCAATTTGTACAAAGTTCCCAAACGTTAGCATAAAAGTCAAAATTTTCAATAAAAACAGAAAGAAAAAAGCAAGAAAGAAAGAGAAAAAAGTGCTTGAAATTCTATTTGCACAAAAAAAGGAAGAAATTATGAACTCAAAGAAACTATACTTTATTCAGTAAAAACCAGAAAAGGCGACTTTTAAAAACACAAATAGATGAAGTTAAAATTGGCGAACATGTTTCAAAAGCCTAAAGCTTCCTTCTTCAGCGCCAAGCAAGAAATGGAAAGAAACAAAGTGCCGGGAGAGTTTAAATAGCAAAGGAGCAAAAGCTAGGCCAATCAGGTGTCAGCGTGTGCCGAGTCCTGATTTGGCGTTGCGCTGTCAGAAAATTTAAAAGCATGAAGTAAAATTGGCGAGATGTGTGGAACTGCAAAAGATTCGTTACAAATATTACTTAAATTTTTATGAACATGAAAGGCTTCTAAGAAATCCAATTCGCCAACAGTTGAAGGTCTGCAAATAATTTTAGCTTCGGAGAAAACAAATCTATGGCCCATTTCCCAACAGTGTTTCGCGATTGAGGATTTTGAGAGTTCTTTCTTTTTAACATAATTTTCATGTTCCTTTAACCTAAATTTTAGCGCCCTTCGGGTCTGTCCGACGTAACCAATTTGACATTCACATTTTATGTGATAAATGCCCCACTGATCAAATGGTTGGATGGGGTCTTTTAACTTGGAAAAAGTTAGTTTGTTGATGGGTCTGTAAATGACATGAAAATCGAACTTGCTGAGTATTCTGGAAATGCGAGGAGAGATTTTTGAATAAAATGGTAAGACAACGAAATTGGTGGAAGGAACACTGGGTTTTTTGTGGGATGCACTGCGGTTCGAAAGTTTATTGAAAGCATTGTCAATGATTTGATAAGAATAACCTCTGTCAACGGCCACACTCCTTAAGAAATTAAGTTCATCATTGCTTTTAAATTTTCTGACAACGCAACGCCAAATCAGGACTCGGCACACGCTGACACCTGATTGGCCTAGCTTTTGCTCCTTTGCTATTTAAACTCTCCCGGCACTTTGTTTCTTTCCATCCTCAATTTCTCCTACCTTGTACAACATCTATACATATGATTTTCCCACCCACCCCAAACATCTTACATGTCTATTCGCCGACGACACAAGTATTCTGGTGGGCGAATATAATAGAAGATTCGCACATAAATATCTACAAGACTATGTAAATATTATCTCCGAATATCTCAACAAATGGCGCATCGCAATCAATCCTTCCAAAACACAAGCAATCTGTTTTTCCAGAGGGAACATCACTTACCCCCCTCGCGTCATACTAAATAATGTTGAAATTAATTACTCTAGAAGTGTAAAATACTTAGGAGTCCACTTAGACTGCAAGCTGACATTTAATACTCATATCACTGATGTGGTAAAGAAAGCAAAAATAAAACTAGGTTATGTCTTGTCCTTACTATATAGCAGACATCTTAGTACTAAAAGCAAACTTTTGTTGTATAAAACTGTGATTCGCCCTGCACTCCTATATAGCGTCCCTGTATGGGGACAGGCAGCCAAGTCTAATATGAGGAACATACAAGTCCTCCAAAACCAAACTCTCAGAAAAATCTTCAATGCCCCTTGGTATGTTTCCAACAAAACTCTTCACAACGATGCTAACCTTCAAGTTATTACCTCCTACATCGTCGATACTTCCACTAACTTTTTCACCAAGCTTGAGAACCACCCTAACCCACTAATTCATGATCAAGTTCATTACACCTTCCACCAGGGTGGTACTAGGTTTCCATCTGATACCATGCACATCACCTACTCCCTCGGTTCTCGGAGGAGCAACCTTACTAGGGATGACAATCTCTCACACTAGTCCATGCCGAGCCAGCGGCTTGCCGCTAGGCTGGGTCTCATTTCGAGGCCTATGGCCTACTCGCTGTTAGCGACTCTCTCCTCCCCTACCGGCAAGAAAAGGCTTGCTGGTTAGGCGCTCCATAAGACCCCTACCATGTTAGGATTGGCCCTAACAGTAGGTCTCTTCCTTGCTCACTTCCGGCGCGAAGTGAGTACAGAGCGTGGGGCAGGTCCCTCGCTCTGCCTTTTCCTACACTTTTTGTTTTTCTATTGTAATTTTGCACTTACATTTTACCCAGTCCTTCCATTTGTTTCATGTCAGCTCAATCATGTTCTCTCTCTCACCCAAACAGCGAAAAAGAGCGTAGCTCTAACGCAATTATTTTCTCACGATCTGTATCTGTATCTGTTTCTTTCCATTTCTTGCTTGGCGCTGAAGAAGGAAGCTTTAGGCTTTTGAAACATGTTCGCCAATTTTAACTTCATCTATTTGTGTTTTTAAACGTCGCTTTTTCTGGTTTTTACTCATTTTAACACAAAGTGAATTGCTTTTAATATACTTTATTCAGTCATGCACACTTTAAACCAATGGATGGTATAAAATATTTCTAAAAGAACAAAACAGTAGTAGCTTTTCATGAAATGATTTTACCACAATGCAAAACGTAATACAGAAAATTAGAATTTAGACTTAAAATTTATTGGTGGGAGAGGAGGCGAGGGGGTGGGGGCGCTCTAAATGACCGAATGAAATTCCAAATTTCACCGAGTAATGAAATACGAACTTATTTGTCTGCACCAGCATGTTACAATGAAAAGCATGACATGTTACAACGAAAAGTTTTGACAAACGATTTTGTTCCCTCGTTTCGTTTGTCAAAAAAATAAATAAAATGGGAGGTCACAGTGACCTCCCATTGGCTTTGATCTAGGAGGGTGCAGCTGCACGCCCTAAGCTACGCCCTTGTGTATTTCCTATGCAAAAAAACTTTTTTTAAAAAAACTATAACATTATCCTCTATTTCTACTGTGGTATGAACGCGAATAAAACTTGTAAGCCTCACAGCGAATAAATTCCATTCAAAATCGTCTGCACTATTAAAAGCTATTGCTATGAGTCGATCCCACTACTTTTAGCAAAAAAAGAAAGAAAAAATTCATGCAAATGAATCTTCATCTGTAGGAATTTTCGAGGAAGAAATTTTTTGAGCAAATCACGCTTGCCTCTTGCTAAAATACACTATAGTTTCATGTAGTTACCCGATTATAAATTGTGCTTTAAAAAGCGAATTAAATCCAATGAAAATGAAGATCAAGTGCTTTGTGTAAGTTTTTTTTTTTAACTTTTTGATGCTGTGTATACTTTTCAATCGGGATATTTTGTTTGCCACAATTTTTCTTAGTAGCTTTTTTCTTTTTCTTCATCAATGTACATTTGTAAATAAAATAATTTTAAAAACTTTTAATTTACGTTTGTTTTCTTTAATTCGGTGTTAATAACCTATTGAGCATTTTCCCCCAGCATTATTAATTTTTGTTTCACTCAGAAACTGTCAGATATCCTAATTTTTTTTTTACGGATTAGTTTAACTACACCCATTAAGCCGTCGACATAGCATTTATTACAAAACGCGCAGTTATACTTACCTTCAAGTTTATTGGTAGTCACAAATTTATGAATTCCATTTTTGTTCATTAAAGGTAAATTGAATTGATCATTTGAATTCGCCAATTCTTGCGTCGAATATATCAGACAGACAATATTTGCGAACTCTCATTAAAGCCATCATCGACTAAGTTAACACCGACTAGAATCTCATTCACGATCTCTGTAAAACTATCTTTCCTGCATCAGTTCGCAGCATATAGCAGGCATCGCACTTCCCAGACAGATTTATGCAGTTTAAAAGAAAGTACAAATACAAATGCGACGACCAGCAACAGGCTCTGGGCCAAAAGGAAAGGGTTGAGCATGATTTTAAATTCTAAGACATTAGCGAGGTAGACAAATATATATTTTTAGATTTTAATATTTTTCCAGGGGCTGAAAAGAATGTTAATGGTTGGCGCTGTCATAGTGTGTTGTAGATTTAAATTCTTCATGGAAGAACTTATTCCCACACCCACTTCCCAGGGGTGATTGTGTTCCGGTATTTTCATGATTGATTCTGGTATTTTCATGATCGAAAATACCGGTAATAAAATATTTTTAATTATGCTTTTATCTTCCCACTTCCGTTTTTTTTTTTCCGAATTTTTGGTGATTATACCGATAATTATTAATAATATTCATCAAGTAGAAATGCTAAAATACCGTTCTAATTTTTTTTTGCTTTTATGAATTTTTTTATTTGCAGCTTTTTCGATTTTGGTGCCTTCATTTTAAACAATACAATCGATTTGCATCCGATATAAGAATCGAATTTCTCTCATTTCTGATGCTTATTACTTTTAGTTAGGAGACAAATAAATGAAATATGTTTTTATTTATTTATTTTTTTTTTTGAGATAATTTGTAAAACACCAGCTTAAAAGTAACTTTATTTTACTCATTTACAATTTAATTAAATGCATGCATAATATTTTGACCAAAACTATGTGAAACTAATCTAATATATGAAATGTGTCTTGTTTGCTTATATGAAAGACAATTAATTATTATACATGTCTAACTATAAAATTAGGTGCGCTTAAATAATAGGGGCTTTGGTTAAAAAAAACGCCCCCCCCCCATCCCCAACCCCACGCACATTTTCTCATTAAAACTCTCAGGTATTTTTTCATGAATTCACAATCACCCCTGACTTCCCTCCTCAACTCCCCCATTCTTGATAGTGTAAAATATAAGTTATTTTATTTTAAAAAATCAATGAAATTTTGTTTAAAGAAATGAAAGATTCACATCCTATAGAGCGTATAGATACGCAGATAGGGTCGAGTTTTAATACATATCAAGCTATAAAAAAATAAACCTAATCGATGAATACGAAGTCGGATTTTTTTAATAACTTTTCTTTTGATAAAATCTTTTCGTTTCTTATTGTTATCCCCTTCTCCCCGAAAACTAACTGACGTCTTGGAGTGTGTTGGGTTTAGAAAGTTTGAAGGAAATAAAATTGTCTGTGTATATTTCATATAAATAAAAGCTTTTTTTATGTATTGCAAACATTATTTTATAATTTTTTTATTTAAAGGTTATCGTCCTTACCTTGTCATTTATTTGTTTTATATTTTGAAAGCCTCATTTGCATCTTTTAGCTAATTCTTTTCAAGCACTATCCAGTTGGAGTAGAAGTAAAACCATTTGCATATTTGCAATACTTCTAGAAAAACTATTTTCCCTTCTCTCTCGCTGCTTCTGTGAAAGGTTTATATCTCAATCTTGATTTTGAAAAACGTGATTTGAATTTGTCAAAAAAGAAATTCACGCAATTTTTTTTTTTTTTCTTTTCCTTTTTTTTTCTGTTCTTTCTAATGCTAGTTTACTGGTTCCATACATTTACGACAGCGACGAGGTACTTTATGCCCCAAAAGCACACATAAACATTGCCTACTTCTACCTTGATTGCTGTTGATAAATGTTTCAAGGCTCAAAACATTAGTTTCTGCAGTAGCCGCTGAGAGCGTCATGTCATCTAGAAAAAATCTTTAATGCTGTCATTTTTGCTCCTACTTAATTTAGTTGGCATACCCTAGTGCAGAGGTTGGAAACCTGCTGCCTTAGTAAAAGCTGGCTCTTGTATTGATTCATTAACTCTCTTGTATTAATTCATAATATCATTCAGCTGTTTGTAAAAACCTAAATCGATTTAAAAATTGTCACTTATAACGTAGTCCGAATTACGTACAAAATAATCAATTATAGTTTTACAAAAATAAAAAATACGCTTTAAGAGTTAATTAAACTCAACATGTAATATAGTTTGAACTTTAGTATTAATAATAGTATTAAATATATTACTTTTATGTTTGCAAAGAACGTGAATTTTATCTTTTATTCAGAGTTACATACAAATTACTAAAACACGAGCATGTAATATAGTTGAGTCTTCAGTATTAATAATAGTATTAAATATATTACTGTTATATTTGTAAAGAAAGTGAATTTTATCTTTTATTTCGAGTTACATACATACAAACAAACAAACTCACTTGTGAAACTAATAAGAGCATATCAGTATCGGTATTCATCTGGCTCGGTTGCCTTGAAAAAAAGTATGGATAATAAAATGAATAATCTGAATATTTAGCTATCTTAAACTCTTTAATACAAGAAAACACACAGAAATTTCGGCTGGCAGACCTATCGCCCACAACCCCCACTCTGAAAAGTATACTTAAATCATGTTTAGTCGTAGATATACTCCTGCGTAACAACACAATGGAATTTTTTGAGAAAAGAGAAGCTTCGTATCTCGAAGTCTTAAGTTATTTAATTACTTTCAAGACAGAAACAAAAGTTAATGTCCACTAACAGCTTTCAACGGATTGTAACTTATTTACACACTTAAAAAAAAAGAATGATGAATAGCTGTATTAGTTCTACATACTTGCCATTAGGCATAAAATTTATGCTTTTTGTTTGTTTTTCTCGCTATTACTTGTCAGTTTCGATTTTTTACACGTATTTCGAAATCTAACTACATTTGCCTCTAAAATTCTCTCGTTTTGATTTGCAAGGGAATTTTAATCCACTTGCATAGATTATTCATTTTTTTCTAAACATTCTTTAAAAAACGTTTTGGATGGCAATGTAATATCGAAATTAAGGGAATTTAAATTGTAAGTATGCATTTACGATGTCTTTATATCCGGTCCAAAGACTCCGTGTTACACTGTGACGGACTTGCGTATTTTTGAACCCTTAAAGGTGAACAAAACTTCCTAAAGTATTTTTCATGTGCAATTTTAGATCAACTTTCGGGGCTCCTCACATTTGTGACATGATAAATCCGCCATTGGTAAAATGTCGCTTGGGTGCATGAAGAAACTCTCTCTTCTGGGTAATAAATAGGAAGATCTGATTAAAATTTGCCACTCAGTCAGCACGAAGCGTATATAATTAAAGGTTGAAGCTAAGTTTTTTTGGGTTCTTTGAAGCGATGAATCCAAAATAATTTGTTCGAAAATGATGGCTGACGCATTCGTTATGCAATAAGAAGCCAGAATGTATCGTTGGTACTACCGTCCATAAATGAAGCATCCGACTCCCTTTTACGCATCTATGGGATTTTGTTTCAAAATCCTAATGAACATGTTAGAAGATAACCAGCTGCGTTATTCTAGCAAAAATAAGTGGTGCGTGGTGCGAGTGGATGTTTTAGCAAGAGGACGATCCCAAGTATTCCTCCAAAATGGGGACATTTTGTTTCTTAGCTAAAAATAATCCGATTACTGCACCGAGTTAGTTATCTTACCTACATCCAATTCTACACATTTGAGAACGGATCAAAAAAAAAAAAAAAAAAACGAAACCATTGTTCCATTCAGCAGTCATTCCATATTTTCATTCGGAATCGGCGAAGCTCTTTTTATTGCACCTCGTTAGAGAGCGTAATTAATTCCATGTCCAAACGATATGCTGCACCTGCACCACTCAAAGCAAAAGGATGTGTGCAACTTAGCAATAAATATTGATGTATAACACCAAATTAAGGCGAGAATGTCAATAAAAAGTAAAGAAAATTTGAATCGTGGTGAGTTTTTGCTTTAAAATTTTGAAAAGTACCGAATAATTGTAGTTCCGATTCCGAAAACAAAACTTTTGAGAGCTGCTGTACATTCTGTTTGTACTGATTCGTTCTGAACGGAAAAGGTGAAAAGAAATATTCGTCTTACTTATATAGAATGTTTTGATCAAATGAAGGTGATTTTGTACGGATATGAAGCCATGAAAATATCCAACACTTAGAAATGGACCAAAAACAGGCTCTGTTGTTTCAAAATCATAAAAATTAAACTAACTTATTTTGAGAATAATGACATCAGAACTTCCAAAAAAATCAATAAACTACTAGTCGGGTGTTTCTAATAAAATTTAATAAAAGGAATATCTTTAATCAAAAAAGTCATAAAAAATTCATTTCAGGTAAAATCAAGCTCCATACAGTAAAGTCTTTTTTTCAAGAAAATACAGTTCCTGGTAACGGCCTTCTTCTTTTATTAGTCTCAATAGCAATTTCAATAATATTGTTACCTAAGAAATAGTCAGTGGATACAATATTTGCACAATGGCTCCATTCATCTCGAAACCACTTTGTGATCTGTCGATTCACGGCATCCGCCATGTTGCGTAGCCCACCATAGAAGTCGAAGATGGCTCCCATGGTTGAAGGCGTAAGTTGAGCCATGGCAGAAGTGAGCCCCCTTGGTGCTCTAGTACTGCAAACTGTCCTGTTCAAATAGGCTTTGAGATCGCGCACTTTGTCAACGTCTCCCCACAAATGCTTTATTGCTGGAAAGAGGTACTGACTTTGTCTCCTGGCGGCGTTGTCGGCGTAACCGACATAAAGTCTTCTGTCGACATCCCAAAGAGAATTGAGAGTTACCCAAGGGGTGAAACCCGCAGGAATCATGTAATCGGCTAACTCTTCTTCAAGTAGGTCGATTAACTCCCGATGCCGCACCACAGCATCTTGGCCTTGGAATCCTCCCACAAAGCGGTGGAAGTCCATAATAACGATCTCTGAAGTGGCGTTTAAGAATCGCTTGACTTGATGTACGACTTCTCTTACTGGCACTTCTGTTCTAAAAGAACTGTGTGTAATCCAGAATTTTTCTGGGGGATTCCCTGAATCGTGGTAAGCTACACGCAAATCCAGATACCTGATTCCATATACCAGTTGACTCCAAATATTTTCCTCTTGGTTCAGCAGGTACCTGTTGAACCTGTTGTCTTCATTTCTGTTAAAAGGGCCATAGCTTCCAGCATTATGTGTGCCTGGTATCATCATTTCAATTAAAGACATATTTCCCAGTACTGATCTGATATCATTCATCCAATGAGGTCTTGCCCTCAAACAATTCCAAGAAGAAATTTCAGAATTTCTTTCGTACGTTATCCAAAAGCCAAGACAAGTGTCCGTCAGATTTTCTGCTGTGAATGTTATTTTCGGGAATATTATATTCGTCCTGTTGAGTAAAAATAAAAACATTGTTAGTATAAAATAACTCATTCAGTAAAATAATATTGCCACACATTTTGTAAATAGGTGTTGTTCTTTTGTACTATGTACTAATACTACTTTTGTACGCCATCATTTTACTGACTTCTTTGATGCTGTTTCATTATCCCTGTTAGGCATTAAGAGATAATGAGGTGCTTTTAAAAGAGCCTATGCCTCTTAATTTTTCTTAGTTAAGCCATCGGAGAGATGACGTGAGATGGAAGAGGAAACAGAACAACTGAAAGGCTTGGGAGATGAAGGGGTTATGTGACGAAGCAGAAATTGCGAGTAAATAAAGTTCAAAGTTTTATTGTTGTAGTTGTTGCAGCTTTTTTGTTTTCTGGTTTTGTCGTTAGTGTGTGTATGAAATCGGTCTATTGACATCTACTGTTTAATGTGCCACATTTTATTTGCTTAGCTGTATCCATCGCTTATCATTGTACAGAGTATTCATTTTTTAAAATGTAATTTCGCCCCTTTCTTCCTCCAAGCCTTTCAATTCATTTTGTACTACATAGGGTTATCAAAAATGAGCAAGCAGTATAAAGTTTTTATTGCTCACGCGTTCTCGTTGATCCTACCTACGACAAAGTTAAATGTTCTTTTTCCATTTTCGGTTTATCCGCCATTTCTCCGTGGTTTTTCACTTTTTTGCCGCATTTTTGGAATATTTTATCTACAGAATTTTACCCATTGAGTTAGTTCAAGTAAGAATATATAATTTCAAAAGAAAATTTTAATGCGTTTTTCAATCAGAATTGTTTGTAATGAAAGCAAGAGATTTACAATCAAGAAAACATTAAATCTGGGTCTCTTTTGGTGCCTTTTTAATCTGGCGCTCAAAGCGGCACTGCACTAAATGAACACCTATATAAATTATGTCCTCATACAGAGACGTTTTTTGAATATTGACTGTCAGTAAAACTCACTCTCATCATATACGCAATGGCTTGAGGCATTTGGAAACAAAATTATAGTCTCGACTGCAATTACCTGTGATATCCAGCAGTGCTAGGTCTTACAGATACCAAAGGATCGGAGAGATTTGTTAGAGGATCGGCACTGTAAAGCTTCACCCACACTTCTTCTTCCACGTCCTGCTCGGCAATGTAATCCCAGTTCATCTCGATGATGCGGTCCTCCACATTGTTTGTTCTTGATGCCAGAGAAGATACGGTTAGAAAAACTACAGGCTTTACTTCTGTTCCTTCTGCGTAACTTACTTCAAAACCTGTCAAAAAGTGCACATTACATTCCTTAGACATCATTAATAATTTTTATACTTTACCAAAAAATTTTGCATTCAGATAACTTAAAATTTCTACATTTGTCTACTAATTTCAATGATTTTAAAATTTTGGTCTACCGAAGCAGGACGCGCCCTTTCGGGCATCTATTTTAGACATCTCAATTCTAGTGAAATATATGTTCTTGCAGTTTTTTAAAAATGTTTTCTAGGCCATTTTGTGAAAAAGCCGCTATTTTGACCCGCACATGACAGCTCAGATTATCTCATTAAAAAGTAATGATTTCAATGTTAATGAAATTTTTTTTTTTGCTTAAGTAATGACATACATGTTACTATTTACTCAAGCAACAAAATTGTGTTCATTCCCCTTTTAAATTGTTTTTTTAGTAAAATAAATGAAATATTACGTGCGGGACAAACATTTTCCGTGAACTGGCCTTACTTTGCTTTCATACTAATTATTTTGCAATGTTAGTTTTGAAACGTAACAAATAGCCGTTTGGCAGAATATCAGACTTTTTTCTTGAACGTTGAAAATGACAGATCTTAAATTTATTTCAGAAGCAATATTTAAAACTGTAATAAACAGAAAAATATCCCTAAGAAATCACATCTATTACATAATATGCATCGGTGATTCTCAAAATAGCACTTTTTTAAAGAGTAAACTCTTAAAATATTACTCTTAGTAAAATTTATGAAAAAAAAAAATAATTTGGAAAAAAGTTTTCATTACATTTAAACTTGCTGTCAGCAGAGCTAAATATTTAAATTTTCGTTTAAAAAAATTAATAACAATTTTTCAGGAGTCATCTAGCATAGACAGGAAAATCTCTACTAATGACACATTGGAACTTAAATGAGGTTATAAACCACACACAAATTGCGACGCAAAATTCTTTTCTGCGGCATTTAAACACTTAAGTTATATACAAATCAGTAAAATAAAGTTTTTAATTAAAAATCCATATAAATAAAACAGAGAATGTCTTTGTGTGTGTGTATGTTCCCTATACAATCCACAGTTTGCGTCGGATTTTTACAAAACTTAGGACTTGGTTACCCGGGAAGGATCGTATGGGGGGGGGAGGGGGTTGAACTCTAAAAAAGTACCAAACCGTTCAAGTTTCAACTTAAGGACTCGAAAAACGGCTTAAAATGACTCTTTCTATCCGAAATAATTATCGGATCTTCTTGATTTTGGGTCTCATTGGAAAGTTTGCGAAAAATACCTATTAAGGAGTTTTCCCTCCGAAGGTTTTGTAAACGCCTAACCGCTAACTTCACCCAGAAAAAAGATGCAGTCATTTTTAAGTTGGTAAAATATAATTTTAAATTAGATTTTAATAGTCGTTTGCGACGAGCGTGACAGAAATTAATTAGCGAGAACGCAATTATTGATGGGAAAAAGGTATTGTCATTTTTTTCTTGAGTATGAATGAATATTCTTGCTTTTGCTTTTAGGCTTTTCCTGTAAGGGAGGGGAGTGGGATTTTTGCGATAGATTCATTTTTTGAACTGCAAGCCGGCGATATATCGACTTCAATCCAATCGGGACTTTTATAGACGCGCGTCAATTGACAAACTTTTTATTTTCAATGTAGACCCGTGCAGAGCCGGGCGACGCAGCTAGCTTAATGTAAAAGTTACTATCCATTCCAATGACGGAAGAAAATCCACGCTAATGAGTAATTTGACCTAAAATGAGAATATGAGCCGTAAAATACTTGCAGCACAAAATTCCTCTCTGTGACATTTGGGAAGCAAAAATTGGGAGCTTATGGATGCACAGACATCCGTGTGCATCCATAAGCTCCCAATTTTTCGCATTGAAAAATGCGTTCCTTGTAACGCCGAAACACGTGTCTGCAGTATCCCTGCTTATTTGTGCCTCCTTAACGTTGTAATTTTCTCTATGCCAATTTATTTTGAATGTTTAAGAATAAAAGTTCTCTTTACATTTGCGATGTTTGAGTCAAAAAATCATTTATTACACGTTTTAAATGAAATATAAAGCTAACGAAATATAAGCAAGGAAAAAAAAATCTGTTTTTCCATGAAATGACCCTTAACTACGTCTTGCAATCTTACATTAACATATCGGATGATGTGTAATCCAAAGCGTTCAGTATCATTAAAAAAAATCCCCCCCCCTCAAATTGATATTCACTAGTGCTCACAATCATCTTAAATTTATGTCAAATAAAATAAAATGAATGCTTTGAAACAATACCTTGCCCTCCATTGATATCATGCCTTAGTAAAGCAAAAGTAACTTCCGACATTCCAAACAGAAACAGGATACATAAAACTCCATGATTTCCAGAAACAGTCATTATCCGACCTAGGAAAAGAAGACCAGTTTATTCTTAACAAGGTTCTATAATGCTTAACTATAAGAAATAAACTCTTACCTTGTTCTCACGATTGAAAGTTGTCAGGTAATAAATTAGAGTTATTGAGAATAAAAATGGAAATCTATTTTAAGAAATAGATGGAAATTCCGAATGAATTGTTCTTTACGAGAATTGTTGTTCCCAAGTTGTTACACTTGGTACGTTTAGACAGTATAGTGCTTTTCTGATAAGTTGAGGTATAACCTTGTCAATGTTTGCCCTTTTTGGAGGAGTTCAGTAAAAAAAGAAGTGTTGTCTTGTGCCAGCCAGGCTGGCAATTTGGGGTGCGCTGCTTTGTTTTTTCAATTGTATCGTCATTTGGTGTGAAATCCGACTTCCACAGTACACACATGCCATAGGGACCCGTTTATAGGGTAGGCAACCTTTCACAGCCCAACAATACATTCACACAAAGAGGACAGGAGGGAGAGAAAGTACATAAATGATCGAGCCAGGATTCGAACCCGGGACCAAGGTGATCTCCTCAAGACAAGGTGACCGGCAGGATCGTGTTATTGGAGTGGATTTGAGTTGGAACACTCTGTGAAAGTAACTTTTTAACTCAATTCCTTCCCTACTACCCCAAAAGAGGTAAACATTGTCAAGGTCATTGCTCAAATTTCCAGAGGAGCGCTATAAGTACAAAAGAGAGACTTTTTGTTTGTTGACATTTTTCACTTGAAACGGAGTTTGAAAAACGAAAAGAAAAAAAAAGTTTTTTTTTTTTTTTCTGAATTCCCGAAAAAAGAAAATTTAATTTTTAACCCTTCACTGCACGGTGTGCCAGATCTGGCACAAACCAAATAAACCCTCATATATTCCTATGATTTTTAAATGCAGTTAAACTGAGCTTTGTTCCCCTTCTGGAACATTGCTATAACAGTTTAGTGTGGTTTTAATGCACTAGTTAGTTGCACTAGTCTAAGTATTACAGTTCTTGCTTTTGAAAGAAAGAGTGTCTGCATTTCCCGTTAGAAGTGTGCTTAGGCATTATTTCCTTTGTTCTAAAATTGCTTACATACACTTAGTGGAAAATTTGTTTATATCACTTATGGCACAAAACACATTGTAGATTATTACACTTATCGGTATACAAAGCATGTGCTTTGGGCCATATATGGGTGATTCTACGATCAATGCGTTTTTTGTGTCCCCAAAGAAAAAATAATCTGTTTAATTTCACACTCATTATATCACTAGTAGCCGCTATTTTTATGATTATAGTGGTAAGGGCCAGACGAAATTTCAATTTTTGGGGGGTTTATCGATACCAGGGGAAAATGCGTTGTCAGGGGAGTGACACTATTGGCGGAATTCTGGTTTGATTTACAATTATTTCACTTATTTTTCGGTGTAAAATCATAGTATGGACTCATTTCTATGAGACCTGTATTAAAAAAAATTTTCACTTTGTAATAAAATGAAAAAAAATTAATCCTGAAAACACGACATGTTGCATACAAGTCGCACCGCAGATCCCAAATAAAAATACTTCCCGCATTATTTACGTTCATTCAAATTGCTTTCACAGGGGCAATTAGGATTAAAAATGAAATTAATTATGCTTATATCACAGTTTTAATGTATATTTACCATTTTTTTTGAACAAAAATGCCAGGGGAGTGACGCCAGAGAAGTGACAAAATCACACATTACCTATAAAAACAGCATCACGCGTTCTTCTTACCAGAACATCAAGTAAACCGTGATGTCTGCACACAATAAACATTACATTGTACATACGCATACTTATGTAACGATGAAATATCAAAAGTTATACTTACCATGGGAAATACTTCAGCGACTGGCGCAGTAAGCTTTGAGGCACTTTCAACAAGAACCGATGCAATAACATTCGAATTTTTTTAAAACCTCTAGCTTGCTTTTAACTTTACTCAGTATTACACTGGTTATTCGCAATCAACATCATTCTTATGCATTTTTTATACTAAATTTCAGTCTTTGAAGTTCGCCAGGTGGAGGTGACGCTGTTGATATGGCCCGTTGAAAAGTGTATTTTTTTTAAATAATAATAAATATTTTTTCAATGTTTACTGATGAAATTGGTTTCTCTGTTAATGTAAGTGTATAATTATGGCAAAAAACATTATGCCACGTTAGCAAAAATTGAGCGTCGAACATGTTTGTATAAAAACTAGTATTTGGACAGGCCAGGGGAGTATACATTTATGACTATTTTCGGCTGTAAATGCTAAAATAAAATAATTGCAGTGAATTAATTGGGTAGTCCATATAAAAGATAATAGTCTGTAATGCTTCAGCATGCAAAAACATTATTAAAATCAGTTTTACATGAAGTTTTTCCATTGGCCGTCTGAATTCAAATAGCGTAGAATGACCCATATAGAACAAACAATTAAAACATCATTTTTGGTGCAAATTTTTAAGATTAATTTTTTTTTTTTTCATTTTTCCTGAACTCGGGGCTCGGGGTTACCTAAAGGTAACATATAATTTTTTTCATGAAAATATAAAAAATCGTGCAGTGAAGGGTTAAGGTAAAAGAGAAATTTTTAAACTTAGTTTTCAACTATTTTTTTTAATTTGGAGAAAGGGGGAAAGTTTTGATAACAAATTTCATACATATATTTGATAACTTTTACCAAAGAGAGTTTAGTTTCGCTTATGCATTTTTCGTTTTTCTTATCTACGAATTTTAAAAGTTATTTTTCAGAGTTAGAGATCGGGGTCTCCGAGAGTCAAGGCAGGCACCGAGTCAGTTTGGTCTCCGGTCACCCCTTCCCTCTATAAAACGTGTGAAATTTATATTGTTCCGATACCAAGCTTGGCCCTCCTGAGGGCCCTAGTTTACGACTAGGCTGACATGACCTCTCGTCGGCCCTGTAGCGATATTCAGAAGCGTGCATTGACAAATGTAACGTTGTTTGGCACAAAATTGCAAGAAAAACAGCAATACGTGTATTTTATAGCCGACCTAACGCTTCAAAAAAGCATTTTCAATTTGCTATTTCAAATTCTTCTTTCGCAACTGCATTAATTTATATTCTGCAGCTGATAGATGATAAATTAAAGCAGATTTGTGCTACGAAATTCATCGAAGACGGTTTTGTTATTGTTACTCCAATTGGAATTCATGCATAAAATTTTACCTAGCTAGCAAATCGCGCTAATAGGTTGCCCACAAATAATAGAAGGGAGATGGGACTCTGGAAATTGTGACAGTTTGTGAAAGGGGTAACAAGAAGTGATATCACATGTTTTGCTTAAAGGGCGATTCTCTGTAAACTGGTAATTGGCTGTCCGGACTGAGTAATTCAAAAATAATAAAGTGTAATAAAGTAATTATCGCTTTTTATACAAGTAAAGCATTAATACTTTGTGGCCCAATTGTATTTGGAGTGATAACAATTTAATTTTTTTTTTCTAGAAATTATCTAAGCGCCAAAAACACAGTCCCCTGGCTGTCCCAATCCCATTGTCTAACTGTTAAAGATAGTATTTCAAAAAACCTATTAACACTACATAAATTTGGCAATTAATATCTAAAAATAGAATAATGAAGCTATATTTTTCTTATGAAATTAGGTATAATTACGTATTTCTAAAACTTAAAATTGCCATGTAAATTCTGTCCGGAGATTTTTCAAACAGTCCCCTGCAACAAATTCAAAGCTGTAATAAGAAAAATCTATAACTTTTGCAAATTCTTTTTGGCATGAAGTTTAAAGTAATCAGTATGAATTTGCCGAAATCGCCGAGAACGGTGTTGAAACGCTACTTTGCTTAGTTTGAGAGCAAATCGCGCTAATAGGTTGCCCACAAATAATAGAAGGGAGATGGGACTCTGGAAATTGTGACAGTTTGTGAAAGGGGTAACAAGAAGTGATATCACATGTTTTGCTTAAAGGGCGATTCTCTGTAAACTGGTAATTGGCTGTCCGGACTGAGTAATTCAAAAATAATAAAGTGTAATAAAGTAATTATCGCTTTTTATACAAGTAAAGCATTAATACTTTGTGGCCCAATTGTATTTGGAGTGATAACAATTTAATTTTTTTTTTCTAGAAATTATCTAAGCGCCAAAAACACAGTCCCCTGGCTGTCCCAATCCCATTGTCTAACTGTTAAAGATAGTATTTCAAAAAACCTATTAACACTACATAAATTTGGTAATTAATATCTAAAAATAGAATAATGAAGCTATATTTTTCTTATGAAATTAGGTATAATTACGTATTTCTAAAACTTAAAATTGCCATGTAAATTCTGTCCGGAGTTTTTTCAAACAGTCCCCTGCAACAAATTCAAAGCTGTAATAAGAAAAATCTATAACTTTTGCAAATTCTTTTTGGCATGAAGTTTAAAGTAATCAGTGTGAATTTGCCGAAATCGCCGAGAACGGTGTTGAAACGCTACTTTGCTTAGTTTGAGAGCCACATTTGTGATGAAAGTATGCATCAGGGTCGTTGCGAAAACAGTCCTCTGGGAAGTGATTTTATTAATGTCAATTAATTTAATTATAAAACATATTAGTTATTATGTCCACCAGTAGCGTACATAGACTAAGGTGCGCCCCCCAGCAAGATTTGTAAGTGCGCCCCCCACCCCTTATTAAAATGTAAAAAATATTTTCCCCGTGTAACCTTTAGTGCTATTTTTCTGGATCGGGCGCCCTTAAACCTCTTGCGCCCCCCCGCGCCGCGGGGGTTGCGGGGGCGCTATGTACGCCACTGATGTCCACGATTTGGGCCTGAATTTATAGGTAGTCTCGTAACTAATTATGTTCCAATAGTTTTGCAGATATTACGTAACAAAGAGCAAAAACACAGTCACCTGGCACAGTCCCCTGCCTAGTTATACTAGGCGGGGGACTCACCCCTATCATGATTCATCATAAAAACACAAACTTCACATGGCCCTCTTTCAAACTAAAGTAATAGATTCATTTTCTGAGCAATAGTATTATAATTATACGAACATTTCAAAAAACTGTGCCCGGACATATTTCGTGTGAAAAATGACGAGTTTACAGAGAATCGCCCTAAAACAAAAAAAATTTTTTCGCAATATATTTCTGTAATAGAGCGTGACAAGAGGGAGGGGAGGGGATAGGCCACTATAGGCAAAACTTAGTAGTTCCGATGAGTATTTCTTTTCTTTTCTTTTAAACATTGACCTTATCTAGTTGTTTGATTGATAACTGCAAACTCCATCAAGAAATTTTACAGTAATAATTGAATTTAACTTATGAACTTTAAATTCAATTCATACCATGTGAACGGACTTGTACTCCTACAACTTTATACAGACTCATTCGAAGAATTATACGTAAGATCCGAATAAAAAAAAAAAATATGCAGGCGAAAGTTTTGTGATGGTCAAAACTTTTCACTTTGATTCAGCTCTTAATTCGAAATAAAACATCAAACTAGCACAAAATAGAAATAAAATAAACTTGGGGGAAAAGAAAGCAGAACAGTAGCTCAATTCGAGTCGTAGATGGCACAAACAAAATAAATTTTATATAAAGTGAAAAAAAAAAAATGTGTTCGAATTAAGACAGTTTCTTTAAATCGTATCGTCAATATTTTAAACTCATGGTGAACAGCAAACAAAATGCCAGAAAAATATAGAAAATAAGAGTTTAACGCATTCTATGCTTTATTTCGAAAGGACAAGTGCTTATTATTTATAAACAGAAAAAAAAATCCATCGAAAACAAACACCTGAAACATCCTTTCACGTGTTTTGGAACATCAAATCTTAATTAGTAGGCAATGTCGTTTGTCACAGATGTTAAGCGTGTTTTTATTACTCAGAGTGCCAAGAATTGATGAATAAATAAAATAAAAATGAATTGCGTAATAAAAGATCAATGAAATTGATCCACAATGCTCTCAATTGCACAGATTTCATGTAAGTTTCAAAATATGAAAAATACCACAAGAGAAAAGCAAAAATTCAAATCTTAACTCTTAGAGCAAATCTTAACTCTGCACCTCATTTTGAGCATTTTTGCCATTGGAAGTGTGGTATTCTAGGACGAACGGTTGGCGAAAATAACGGTCATGCAAGTGAAGACGGAGCACCCTGTATAGAATACTCACATTGAAACAAGAGAAAAGTTTAATTGAAGCTGAACTCAAAAGCCTTTAAATAAGAAAAAAAAAATTGAAGCAATGTGGCTCTGCTTTACGAAAACCAGCCAATTTGATGTGCAGCCAAATGCTTATTACTTTGGACAGTTCGTCGCTTTGGAAAAATAACGCTGCAACTCAAAAAAATTGAAAAATGACATTTTTATATCATTTTGTTCGGAAAAAATAGCTCTTTATGATGAACATGGTTACAACTCAAATATTTCAAAAATATCCGTCATTATAAAAAAAAAATATCCGTCAAATTAAAATTACGTCATTAGTTAAAATGCCATTGAAGTCAATCATGCTACATTAGAAAAAAGATTAAAATGCTGTTTTTTTAATGCTAGCTTCATTAAAATAGTCGCAATAGTTTTGAGCACAAGCGCGATAGAAGTTAGTTTCTGAAAAGAGAGAGTTAAAAATTACTCTCCTGAAAAATGGGCTTTTTTGAGTTGCAGCGTTGTTCTTCCAAAGCTACGAGTTGTGAATGTTTACCTTTAGTAGCATGCTAATTCTGTCGCATTTCAGCAACGAAGAGGACATAGCTTACAATTTTGAATTTTTGGTGTAGAAACGAAGTTTAAGTGTCTGATCTATCGATGAAAAGAACATAAGCATATTAAATTACCTTGGTGCCCGCAAAATGGCTGAAGTGTCTTTTTAAAAATTTACTGATGAAGACAGAAAACAAACGGCGTTGAATATTGTAAAGTATCTCATTTGGATCTACGTAGTGTCTTTGGAATAACGTAAGTAGTTCTTAGAGTTGTGATACTTCAAATAAATAAGTTGAGTCTTGAACATTATCCTATTTTTAAATGTGCTAAAAACATTAATTTTCACTTTTTTCACTTTTGTCGATCATGTTTACAGACAAAGTAGAACTTAAGCATCTTAAACTACCTTAGAGTCCGCAAAATGGCTGAATTGTCTTTTTTAAATTGAAAACTGTCCTAACTTCAAAGTGTGATAAATCTTGAGAAGTGAAACAATTTTGAAGTATTGCGTCACTTCTGTTTTAAGTTAATTTTCAGTTTTGTAAATTATGTTGTTGTTTCTAACCTCCCATCTGGTTCGACGGAGTCAGACCAGATCAACGAATCCGTTGACATTGATGAAATCCAATACCAAAAGGGGAGTAGCAAGCATGGATATCCTCCCAGTTCAAACCCAAACAGTTCAAGATATGTTGAGGTGAAGCCTGGCTATGGTGACACTTAGGATCTGTAAATTATGTTTACAGATAAAGTAGAACATCATTTCCAAATTCAAAAAAGATAAAGCGCTATGTTTTTTGAGAGTGTTTTCCTAGAGCTTATGTCCATGTATTTTGGTTTTTAAAGCCGTACGTTTCGTTCATCAATAGACCTTCAAAAAAAAAAAAAAAAAAAATACAGAATCTCCCCCCCCCCCTATTTTTTTTTTCTTTTCCAAAAGGTTTGTTAATTTTATTTGTTTATTTATTTATTTTTAATTTCGAACATTGAATATTTTAGTCAACAATTTCGGAACTTTTTACTGTTGCTCGTGTTCTGAATACGTTTTTTGAACCAACAATTGCGTAAAGATTAGTGTTTCAATCTCATTTGATTAATAATAGGTGAAAAAAAAACGTTTTAGCTTTTTTAAGCAAATTATTTAAGAAAACTGTTTTTGAAGATAATTTGCACCGAGGAGCATTTTACTGAAATACATTTTCAAAATAGACAAAGCTCTCGCAATACAATGAATCTCCCAAATCCATATTTCGAAACTTCCAGCTTATGAAAGTAAATTCAAATTACAAGAAGGAAGAAAATATTATGCGCGATGTCGCATAAAAGAAAAATCATAAGACTTTTTTGAACAATTGTAAAAATATCTAAATATTTTTAACAATATTTATTGATTTCGTTCCTATTAAGATGACTGTTCATCAGTAACGAAATTGGATACTGCAAGGGAACCGCGTATCCGGCAGCTGCAGAAGTTCTAATAAGTCACTAATTTGTACGGGGAAGTGTCACAACTCTTTTTTTTTTATTATTATTAATTTTCGTGATTCAACTCGTGATATAAAGTGATACAACTTCCTCACAGACCCCCACCCCCCCTCGAAGCAAGTTTAATTTGGGAAACAATATAATATCGTTGTGAAAACACTTACAAATAACACTGAGCTGAAATTTAGGATTAATGCACATTAATTAATTACAGTACGTAATAACAATTGATGACAATTTTACATTTCAATTTGTAAAAATTGACGTTTTTTGAGTTGCGCATCACTTCCGTTGCCGAGATGCGATACGCAACACATCATTTCACCACATTCAGTTTCAATAACAAAACAACTAAATTTTGACCAAGGGCGTATTTAAGGGGGGGGGCCGAGGGGGGGGCGAGGGGCCCGCCCCCCCCCCCCGAAATCGAGAAAGATTTTTTCAAAAGTAGGTGTTCGGTTCGTGTTTGCTCAAAAAAAAAAAAATCTTACACATTTTACATTTTCGTATTAGTTATAAAAAGGGTGACTGAATTTTCCATATTTTCTAGCATTTCTTTTTTAAATCATTGATGCAATTATTATTCTTACCATTTGTTCTTTTTTGTATTTATAAATTTTAAAATTCGCAATGAACTACATGTATGCACTAAAATTAACTCATCGACCAAGACGGAAAAAACGTTCTTTAAATGTTTTGTTATAAAACAGGAATACCTGAAGAACTGTGTTTATTTTCCTTCACATTCCTTTTCTAGACTTATGTTTTAATCCGTAGCGTACATAAGGCCTCCACGGGGGCGGGGGGGGGGGGGCTCATGATCGAGAAAAATAGCTCTATGAGCTACATGGGTTTTTTTTTTTTAATCGAGTGGTGGGGGCGCACTTACAAATCTTGCAGGGGGCGGGGGCGTACCTTAGTCTATGTACGCTACTGGTTTTAATACCATTCCTTTTTTTTTTTTTGCTTTCTGTTTTTTAAGTTTATGTATAGTCGATAAAAATTGCAATATCAAGCGAATATTTTGTTAATGTATGCAAAATTATTCAAAATTTTGTGAATACTTTAACTGTCTTTCTTTTATTATTTTTGTAATCATAACTAAATGATGCTAGATTTAGGATTTTAATCACCCTTTTTTGTTTTTCGCTTATTATATTTCTTTAGAAGCTATTTCATGCACTGTTATTTGAGAATTTTATATACGTGGGACTAGTTCATATTTGTGTGGTAATTTTATTTATGATAAAAGATATTAGAGAAAAATATTTAGATCCTCCCAATTTCTGAACGTGTCGTTGCATATTGTGCCGGCGTAACGGTTTTTAACTTTCGAGTGCAATATAATTGCACAAAAATATTATAGTTATGTCATTAAGCTAATACAACAAAAAGTAACCAAACAGAAGTAGAAATTTGAACCTTCAGTTTCAAAAAATAGAGCTTAAAATTGCATTCTTGAAGCTTCAATGCCTCAAAATTTCGGGGCACAGCGCCCGAATCCTGCCTTTTCTCTTGACGGTATTAAAGATAACCTAAATAAAAATGTTTTTAAAACATTAATTTCGAAACATTTCGGGAGAGAGTCCTTACTAACGTTACTACCAAAAATGGTCTAAAGTAAAGATGGCTTAAGGTTTCAATTTTGAAAAAAGGTAGCATTCATAATTTTAATTTTAAAAAAAGTTTTGGGGGGAATTTTAAAACTTCGTAATTTTCTATCTTTTCCGAAAATTGCAATATTTTAATTCAATTTGAAAATTTCTACTTGTTTTACAGTAATAGCGAAAAAAAACTTGGGGGGGGGGGGGGGGGGCTAAGCTTGATTATATGGGCCCCCTCCGAAATAAAAACCTATATACGCCACTGATTTTGACAGTCATCTTATCTAAAGGTCAGAGAAATCTGACCGCGGATGGAGAGGTTCCGGGTTTGAATCCCGGTTTGGGCATGGTTGCACGTTCTCTCTATCTCCTGTCCTTGTCATTTCTTAATGTGAATGTGTTGTTATGAATAGTTGCCGACTCTATAAACGGATCCTTATGGCATGTGTGGTTGAGCTAAATCTTATTCTCCCTTAATAGTGATCCCTTAAAAACGAAAGTCGTGTCCTTTCTGCCTTAAATCGGGTAACGTTGACTACTCGGGCTCGAATTATCCCGAGTGGTTTACGAACCAACCAGCCACTATCTTTTACTGGATACCTATCACCATCTTTACGAATTATTTATTACTTAAAATAGAAAAAAATTCGGCCGAAATAGTGAACGCAAAATAGAAATCATATTGCCTGTACAGCAAAAAAGGCAAATAGTAAAGGCCCGTATTCTATGCACCCCAGAATGTGACCAGATGACAGCATTTTTTACAAGTGGGATAAAATTTTGTGCCACCCTCAAACAAGAAACAGGGGAGGGGTTAAAAGCAACAAGCAAGACTTATTCTCGTCTTCATAGAAATGTGAAAAGTCAAAGGAATACCAACTACGGTCAAGTGAGGGTAATAAACACTTCGTGCCTGCTCAAAAAAAAAAAAAAAAAAAATCGTGCTTTCGCCACTGCCTTTGAACCACCAGACAGGAATATAATTTCTACTCACCAACCCCGATGTCCTAGAGAAGAGAAAGAAACGTTTTCTCTCCTGCCACAGCTCATCAACTGCGAAGAGACGGAGTCCGTATTAATCGCCCTTCTGAATACGCGCCGCTACATCATGTGTCCCCTAAACGAGTGCTCACTTCCTCTTTACCAAAACACATTCGAAAACGCTCCCATCGGGGGGATTGGAAGCTTTTCTTTGAAAGACGGGGCATTGTTCGTTCTCGCCAGCAGCAGATTTAAATTTACAAGTGAATTTTTATGTGCCGAAAGCGGAAATTCAGATTTTGTACTGCACGGATTTTTTCTTTTTCTTCTCTGCCTCAAACTTAAGTAAGGCTACTGCATTGGGCTGAGAAGACTTTTTCGACATTTTGGTTCACGATGAGAACGCGTAATAATAAGTATGTGTATCATAACCGCATTGAAAAAAAAACCGGCAACTTTGTTAGATTTTAGCGAACATTTTTTGTTATTGCTTCTGGTTCAAAATAAGTGAGGACAGCGGAGCCCTGATGGAAGATCACATGAGGTCACTGTGACCATTCCAAAAAGCTCCTAGTTCTGCAAATTTTGTCTGATGATCCGACAAACTTTAAAGAGTCTTAAAATATTGCTTTTTTGAGTAATCACGAATTGTTTATTGTTTTCACTTGACCATAGCTGTTGCTGTTATTTAAAGTCTTGCTCCTGCTATTTTAAGTTTGGGACACCCCTGAATGAGGGTTGAAAATGCAAGTGTTCTTTACAGGAAACTTTTGTGGAGAATCAACAATAGAACAAATCCGTTTTCCTGCTATATTTACTAGAGATGCACCGATAAGCAAATTGGCCTATTGCCGATTACCGATTTATCGGTTGTTGATAATCGGTCGATTAATCAGTTGAGCCGATTAACGATGAGGATGAATTTTTTTAATATTACCAAAAGTCACTATCACTTCTTTTTTTCTTTCTTTTATAATTCCAATTTTGAAATAGTCTCTTTGAAATAGTTTATTGTTTTCACCGATTAATCGGTGAAGTTTTACCGATTATTACTGATCGTCAAAGTGGCTGATTATGGCCGATTAATTGGAGCATCGCTGATATTAAGTATCGTTTTACTCGCCTTTTTATTAGATTGTACAGTAACGTGTTTCAAAATACTTGAAAGAAAGTCTAGATCTAAAGCTCTTTTAGCACCAAAATGGAAGACACGTCGGCCCGTGTCCTCTTAAGTGGTTTTATTTCAAACGTATTGCGTGCGGAGCGCCTAGAAGTTGCTTTCAAACATTTTTTTATTGGATTAAATAAAGTTGAATAAAGTTTTGAGCTCTGGTTTTCATGGGTCACGTTTAGTTGCATCTTATCTGTATTCTTTTTTATTATACATCTTGTAATGTTTTTCTTAGAAATTACATAAAAGAAAGCGAGTTTTATAAGGCTATATGTTTTATTCATCATAAATTTATAAAGACGTATGAGAGTTTTCTCTAAAGCATTGGGAAGGAGGGAGAAGGGGTGGGGGGTTGGGGCTGGGTAAAGCGGTCGGTTTACGAAGAACGATCAAAAATTGTAGTTTTTGGCCTTTTATCGTAAAATTTTCGTTTTATATGGTTTTCTGGGAGAGATCCTGAACTTCAAAATAAAAAGTAGAGATGGACTGAAGCTTCGGCCGTTTCACCGAAGCTTCAGTTTGGCCGAAACATGAGATGTGATTCGGCCGCTTCTGTCTATAATAATTTATGTTGTAAACTTTCATTTTACAATCGAAGTAGCAAGTGGATAAAGGTGATATGTGACAATTTTATGAAAAACTTACTTTTTACCATGGATGAAGGTGACAAGGTAATATTTTATTTATTTTTTTTTTTTTGTTGAAACTTTTTCTAGAAATTTAAAAAAATGGGACACATCACCTTTATCTTTTTAGAAAGATAGACATTTAGAAATCTACTGCTTCATATTACTTATTAGCAATAAAGAATGTTTTTATTTTTGGAACTACTAGTGCAAAACAAAAATAAAAATTTTAATTAGTAAAGTTAACTACAAAATGAGACAGTATTTAAAACTGCTGTGTAACACTAAGAATATTAAGACGTATTGAGTACATTATCCTACTGTATGCATTAATTATGCATTCAATGCTAAATCTTCAATATGTGCAGCAGCCAAATCTTCGGCCATTAGTTGCCCGAAGCTTCGGTATTCGGCGTTTCGGCCAAACTCCGCTTCGCGCCATCTCTGTAATAATAAAAAGTGATTCTTGCGTTATTTCAAACCTAATGTTTATTTATTATCAAAATTATAAACATTTGAAACGCCCACATTGCCCTAAGCCTAATTAATAGTGATTTGGTAGTTTTGTCCGCCAAATATGAAGTAATAAATGATTAAATCAATTAATCAGCTAACTGACAAAATAAATATTTCTTTAAAGTTATACTTGTCCAATTTAAATTGAAAACCTTAATCGTCACATTTGTTACTAAAACATAAAGAAAAATTGATTAAATCTAGCAAATTGCCATCATAAAGATTCATTTTTCTCTTACATTTATTTACCATCGATAAAATTACAGAAAAAATAGTATAAAAATGTATTGAGACCAAGCGGGTACTGATTTTTTTAAAGCAATTATTATATTTGATCTAAGACTCGAGGAAATTCAAGAGCAAACTTCAACTGATGCAGAAAAAAATCTACGCTTTTAAAGGACAAAGAAAAAAAAAGAACTGCTATAAAATTGGAATTCATAAAGAAAGACAGAAACGCTATTGGTGCTTACCCTAATGTTCCTAATTTCGCTCTAAACGTCACGAAAATCGAATGAGCGTTCTTGACCCTGCATGAATCACAGACACTCCCACCTGAGTATTTTTTTATTTTAACTAAAGAATACTAATGAAAGCATTTTTCCGCTTTTCCTCTCATTTAAGATAACAATGTTTCTCGTAACATTGTACGCTATTTTTTCCATTTCCTGATGACGAAATATCGTAGTATTTTTCCTTTTTATGTCCATTGGCATTGCTTGGCTTTGTGCCAGAGAAAAATATTTGGGGAAAAAAGTCAGAAAACGTAGGAAAGATTTTTTTTTTTTTTTAGTGTTTAAAGAAAGTTGTTCTGTAAAGCTTGTTTCTCTGCTTTAGCAGTGCCTACGCAGTAAAGACAATCTGCCCTCGTTGTGATACGCAATGGGTGTATAGATTTTTTTTTTCTTTTTGATTTTTAATTTCCAATGGTGCGAAAAAGTTGCTTCATGTTATTTTCAGTATGAGTGTAAAATTTGTTGATCTAAATTAATATCTTCAGTTGCCTCTGGGGCCGTTCACTATATAAAATTTGTTGGTTTTTGCCGTTTTTTTTTTTTTTTTTTTCAAAAAATGAGACATAGGAATCCTTTGTTCCAATAGTGCCAGAAAGTTGCCATATAGTATCATTAGAGAGTACTTTTTTTTATTTGGCTCGATGGTTTCATTTAGCTCTGGGGTCGTTCAGTACACAAATTTGTTAATTTTAACGTTTTCTCGATATTTTTTTATTAATGAGAAATAATAGTTCTTAGTTCCAAAAGTGACGAAAAGTTGCCATGTAATATCTTTAAAACAGTCCTTCAATGATCTTAGTTATGTATTTTCTTAAAAAATAGCCCTACCAATTCGTTTTGAAAGGAAAAAAAATAATTTTGACAACTTGAATTCAACTTATATGTTTCGCAATTACGAGTTGTGGTTGGACCCTAATTGCTGAATATTGTGTTTCCACAAATGGCACCTCTCCTTTTGTAGTTTTGGCTGGTGGGCACGCCAGCGTCTTCGAGTTATATTGATACAGAAGTGACTACCCTAAATTTGTGGCATATCAACGATTTTGCTTACAAATCACTTTGAAAATATTACTTTGCAAACTTCAGTAATTGAAAAACTTTCCCTTAAAATAACTCATATCCCATTTCTTCCTTATTTGAGAGATTTGAAATGAAATCCTTAAAAAATTCAAAATGTCATCATTAAAACTATGAAAAATGATGATTTCTCGTTTCAGAGGCAAGTTACATCAAAAATAAATTGTCTTCCCCTTTTTGCAAGAATTTGTTATAGCTTATCAGTAGAATTAATATTTTTTGTCCCTGCAATTGTCGCAAGACTGTCCTACTTTCTCAGTTAGGAGAATTCGTTACGCAACTATGCAATTTCTCCTCAACAACCTGTTATTTCTCACAGTCGGGGCCACAACAGCACATTCTGGTCACACAAGCCCAGATTTTTGCGGGAGTTTAATAGATTAGAAGATGTCCTTATGTGTATGAATCCCATGTAAACATCCGATAATTTAAGCTAATTTTTTAACAAAATTTGTTTTGTTTTATTGAAATAATTTTTTTACCCAACCAACGAGAAAATGACATGTGGAATATTAGAGACAGAACATTTGTAATAACAAACTTTATAGCATCTTTGCAGTTGTAGAGAGAAAGCTTTTGCTTGTAAATTTCTGGGCGAATCTCAGTTACTCTTGTGCCGATTTAGATATTGCGATAAATCTGATAGTCTAATATAAGAGCTGGCAACGTTTTTGAGCAGTGATAAAATTTTTAGTTTATTGAAGTAAATGTGTATTATACTGTAAAAACAACAGCATAATACTAGCAGAATAGGTTCCATTTTAAAACTGAAAAATGCGCGGTAATAAACTGTAAAATAAGCAGTTCTGCAGTTTATTACTGTAAACATTTACAATTTTACAGCTTAATACTGTAAAAGTAGAAGTTTTAACAGTTTATTACTGTAAAAGTAGTAATTTTTACTGTTTTTTACCATAAAACTAGCTGTATTATATTTTAAAAACAGCATTAATTTTTTGCAATGTACCAAAGAACTTTCCTGGAATTTTAACAGGTTTAACTTCTACACTTTTTTCAAAAGATAATCTAATTTGTTAAGAATATTTTGCCAAAGACACACTACCACTCGATCCTTACTGTTTATTTTCTTAGCACTATTTTTTTTCTTCTTCGGTCCTAATTACACACACTGAAGTAGGACCGCGATCTAGGGAGGGATATTAATATCAGTATAGAGTTTTAGGTATAAAATATAAGTTTACTGATGATTTAATTTTGCAGAAACTCTCTAACTTATGTAGGGCAAAGTGAAATGCGGTATATCTTTTTACGGCTACCTATCTGATAATATTTTAATTATATAGTATGTAAGTTGTTCAAATTAAGAGGAAGCTACTAAATAAGGAAATATATGATAAAGTTCCTAATATTTTAAAATATTAATTGAGACCTTCTAATACTTAATGCATTATTATTTTTATATACTATTAGGGATTTTATATCATACATGTTGTGTACTAGGGTGGAGCGAAAAAAATGAATTTTTGATTTTCGTAAACGGGTACCTTTCATTTACTGTGAATGAGGATAAGTAACAATTCTGTAAAATATTTCACTTTTGCGACGTCATCTTTAGTCTGCGCATTTCGCCTAAAGTTTTTAAATTTTTGATTTTTTTTAGATTTTTCAAATTTTTTAAAAAAAATATTGCAAATGATAAAACTAGTGACGGGTGGTTATTAAATGGAAGAAAAAGGTTTGAAATATACAAGGAATTTTTTAAAACCATTTTAGAATATGATTTCAGTTCGTGCATTACGCTCAAAGTTCATCAAATTTCCCAAAATTTCTGATATTTTCAACATTTTTTAACTCAGTATTTCCTCTCAATATTCGCTTGAAGTGTCTTTAAACCTGTGTTTATTCATTTTGTTATTACTTTGAACCCATAAACTCTTCGCTAGCTCGTGTGGAAGTACCCAGGACTCACCACGAGAAGGTGACCGCACTTCTAGTCCTACACGTGAACCCTTTCTTCCAACCAATGCGAGCACGCATTTACATTTCTTAGATACTCTTTCACAGTTAAATTGTTCCTTTGTGTCGTAAATTGATCAAATATTTGTGTCAGATATCCTGGTTTTTACTAAACTTTTTCTTTTCCTGTGATTATATACCAATTTTGAAGAGCTTGTGACCTATTTGACAGCTCTTTCAACTGATTGAGTCTTGAATGGCAGTTTAAAAAGAGCGCATTCAGAAATCATATTTAAATTCTCAGCTTCCATAATCTTTGTAAATATTGCGTTAAATTACCTGTAAAAGGTGGCTTTGTAATTTCCACATCATGACAAGAAATCATATCGATGTATACTGACTTTTAATTTATGTATGTAATGTATAAAAATAGATTTTTATCTATTTTTGGGATCTGAAGCGTTCTCACTTGTTTGCTTGTTTGTTTTCTAGTCTTTTAAAACAAGTTTCTTTATATGCTTTCTCTTATGAACTAACTAGATTATTTCCCGGCGTTGCCCGGGTGCTTATTAATACAACATAGCTCTAAAAAATATTTGAATGAATTCTATCCACATGGGAATATAAAAACTTATTTCATGCTAAAATGAAATATTGTTGAGCCTTAAATTGATAAATCATTGTTAATCGTAATCTTTGTTGGAAAATACTCCTATTTAAATGTGTTACATTTTATCAATTTGTATGCTTAAAGTCTTATCTCTATTACTCTATCTATTCAAAATTGAAAGAAAATGGCCATTTTGAGACAAAAGATTTGAATTTTGAGCTTTTTGGATTTTTTTTAAATTTCAAAACCCCCGCCTATGTGAATTCTAATGCATCAAGGAACCTCTGTGCCAAGTTTGTTGAAAATCCGACGAGAACTATGGATTTGTATAAGGAACAAACATACATACATCCATTTATATATATATATAGATATCGATAACAGCATATTTCTTGGGTGCAAAGTATACATTGTTTTGAATAGATGTGAATACAATTTTCTGCTTTTTCCCGGAGAGATAATCTTTATAATCTCACACAAATTCATAGCTAAATTAGTACCGTCTGCACTTCATCCTAAAAGAGCAAGGACACTTTTACCGCGAAAGTTATGAACTCTTTTAAAAATTATAATCTAAAGATTATGTTAACTGTAGTCAACATCTGGCTTGGGAAAGCTTTCTTGGACTTCTGTTTCATATTTTTTTGGATATTTTTCCAGTCAAAATTACCTTGCTCATCTCATGAAGTTACTGTTGCTCAGTACTTGAATCATTTTTATTGTAAAAATCAATCTGATCAATGACAAATTCTATAGGTTCATATTGAACTGATTTGAAAGTATAACATGTTGTTTAGCTTCGTCCAACAGGCCCAAAAATCACTTTGGTCCACTGGTAGGTCCATCTAGCTTTTGCAGAAAATTCAGCAGATTAAGTTCATTCAAATGTAATTGGCAAATGTCCCATTACAGAGGTCTACCAAGTTTTTCTTCCAGTTTCCGTATTACACCTTTGTATTTTCCTGTCTTTGTAGTGCAACAATATCCTACTCAAAGAAACAATTTATTGTTCCTGACTTGTCTAAGAAATGTAAATGTGTGCTCTCATTAGTTGGAAGCAAGGGGAGCTCGGGTGGCATCCAAAGTGCTGCCACTTCCTCGTGGTGAGTCCTGGGTAATTTCAATGAGCACGCAAAGAGTTGAGTAGTTCAAAAAAACAACAAAATGATTAAGAAAATGTTTCGAAGGCACTTTAAGTAATTATTGAGAGGAAATATTGAATTATAAAGTTTCTGCTCAATATTGAAAATATCGGAAATTTCTGAAAATTTGATGAACTTTGGGCCTAATGCGCAGACTGAAATCATAATCTAAAATGGTTTTAAAAAATTTCTTGTATATTTCAAACCTGTTTCTTTCATTTAGCAACCACCCGTCACTAGTTTTATCATTTTCAATATTTTTTAAAAAAATTTGAAAAATCTAAAAAAAATCAAAAATTTCAAAACTTTAGGCCAAATGCGCAGACTAAAGATTATGTCGCAAAAGTGAAATATTTTACAGAACTGTTACTTATCCTCATTCACAGTAAATGAAAGGTACCTGTTTACGAAAATCAAAAATTCATTTTTTTCGCTCCACCCTATTGTGTACCGTTACTCAATTGCGAAGTGGTTGGCGCAAAGTGAAAAAGCTCGTAATTATTACTAAACCAATTTTTTAAATCACTTACGTATTCATGTACTAATTAATTAATCTTTGTATCTCTATATTTATTGCAATGGAATGGCAAAAACACTTTTGGATTTTATGACACTATTCCTGCTGATTCCTTTTTAAAATAAACCCCGGAATCAAAATATTACGGCAGTTTTTCCCACTTACGTCCCCCATTTTCGAAATGCCGTCCCAATTTTCGGCAGTTTCATATTCATTATTTTTTTTAGAGGAAGGAAGCATTGCGTAACACACAATGCTCCTTTCTCATTAAAAATCTTCTATAGGGCTACAGAAGTGCAAATGTTCAAAAACATAAATGTTTGGAGCATGTTTGGAGACATATGGGATATTCCATCTTAAAATACTTAAAATATCATCATAAATGATCTTTTCTCCTCTATCGTTGCTTTTTAATTTCTTTCACTTATTTTTTTAAATTAAAACAAGAGTATCAGACGTACTTCTATTTCCTCTATGAGCAAAAAATTGCTCATCGTTGTAAAATTAAAAAAAAAATAATAATAAATAAGGCATCGTACTTTGGCATAGTCAGAAGTCTGCACACAAGCTCTTCCAGTAAGAGGGAAATTCAAATTTGACGCGTGTTCTTTACCTAAATGTTGACAATTCTTAAATGAATTACATTTTTTATATTTTGTTCGAAAACAATAATTTACCATCAGAATTCATAACAAATTCGTCTTTGAACAAAAACACAAAACACATTTCGCTAGTTTACATGAAAACGCTAATTTAATTTATAATGTTCTTTAAACAAAAAACATTTTTCTGGTGGATTCACCAACACGAAAGCAGAAAACCATTAAAAATTTCTTATTCCTCGACATACTTAAATTGTTCATCTTTAACCAAATAAAGTAACATATTAGAAATGCAATAACTACGAAGGCTGAAAAACTTAATTAGATTTTCTTGAATGAAATGTGTGTTTGCTTTAATGTTTCGAAAATCGCCAAACACCTAAATTTTATACATTTTTAAAAAAAGTAATCCTTTCCCTACGCCGTATCAGTATCGTTAACTGATCACAATACCTTACAACGTTTTCGCTTAACTTGCTTTACAAAGTAAAATAATATTTAAAAGTTAAATGTTCGATTTGGCAGGTTACACGGAAAAGGAAAAAATGGAATTAGTAAACTGTATTTTTGATTTTTATCCTTAAAAATTTGCAGATTTCGTGATGCTTATTTGAACCATAAATTTCGCTGATTGATTAACTGACATTGATACCTTTAGTTGCGAATGAAGCCCTTTTTTTTCTCCTTTTATACCAAACAATAGATTTTTTATAATCAAATTCCTATGAAACTTAAAGATTTAATTAAAGTTATTTTTCATTAAACCATCCACTTTTAAACCCAAAATTTTATAATATAAGTAGGATGTAATGAAATTATTTTCACTTAAACTTTCACTAAACACTTGTTGAACCATTTTTAACTGTAATTTTCCAAGTATTAATTTTTTGGATTTTTTGAAGCCCAATAATTATATTAACGTATTAGTATACACATGTGTTTTAATATTTTTTGAAATATTTTTACAAATCCCGCCCGCTTTTCTGTGTGTAAGTTAATTTTCTGCATTGTCTAATGTGTTTGATCACAGGTTAGCAGACATATTAACCGCATAAACAATACAATAAATTATTGTTGCTGTCTTTATATCAGTAGTATATCCTATACATATTTTCAGAAAAAAAGTACATCCGGATAAAGAGATAAATGCACTTTCATGTAGTAAAAATATTCATTAAAATATATGTTTGCGATTCACATAAAGCTATAATAGAATGAAACTCTTCATTTTCAGGTATATCACGTAATAATAAACCAAATAATACTAATAACAATAACAACAACAACACCAAAATCATTCAAAGTAACAATACCCATTTAGATTGAAAATACGTTTTACAACTCATGTGGTTTTGAAAAACAACTCGATTTTAGACGTAATTTTAGAGATAGAGAGCAAGGGAGAAAATAGACGATACAAATATAACTAACAACACTTGTTGTTGTACAAAAAACTGAGCGATGGAAAAACTTTTGAGTTGCTGTTAAAAATCAGCGCAAAAAATACATTTAGAATAACAATATAACGTTTCATTGGTCAAAATACTTGTTTTACGAGTAAAAAGCCGCACGAGGCCTGTCATTTAGGAAGGATCAGGGGATTCAATCCCCCCCGCCTGGATTTTGATAAATCAATTGTATTTATATATATAAGTGTGCGTGGTTTTTGATATTTTCCGATGAAACTGCATGTGTGTTCGGGACCCTTTGCCCCCCACCCCCCGAAAAAACGTGAAACAACGGACCCTGAATCAGGCATTAAAAAATGTTGTGATTATAATATACAAGGGTTGTCCACTCCAATCGTGGACCAATAGCTAATTTCTAAACCGTTAGAGATAAGCATATAGTTTATTTAGGAAAAAATCTCCAAATTATGAAAGGAATTTTGGGTCTATTCAATGTTTTTCAAAAAATCAAATTTTGAAAGAGTTACGAAATTTAAATTTTTATACAGCCCCCCATTCCTATCAGTCATATTTAGTAAAACATTCTTGACACTGTAACGTTTAAAACTAAAAAAAAATCACTGTTCTACGACAAAAATTGACCGAGTTATGACGTTTTGAAAAATCAAGATTTTGAATGATTTCGCATACGGTCCCTTAAGCGATCTCTAGATGACGTCATGAAATAATGCAAAATTTTGATTTTTCAAAACGTCATAACTCGGTCAATTTTTGTCGTAGAAGAGTGATTTTTTTTTAGTTTTAAACGTTACAGTGTCAAGAATATTTTACTAAATATGATTGATAGGACTGGGGGGCTGTATAAAAATTTAAATTTCGTAACTCTTTCAAAATTTGATTTTTTGAAAAACATTGAATAGACCCAAAATTCCTTTCACAATTTGGAGATTTTTTCCTAAATAAACTATATGCTTATCTCTAACGGTTTAGAAATTAGCTATTGGTCCACGATTGGAGTGGACACCCTGTATAGTTTAACAATTAAACGTGCAGTATTATTTCTGAACTCTTAAGGAGCTTTAAAATTTTTTTAAAAATACACAGAAGTTGAATGCACACATCAATCTCCAAACTGCCACCAAGCCAATGTAAACTACTTTCTTTTTTTTTCTTGAAAAAAATAAAAAAATGGTGTAACTGATACTACTAGGCTAAGTAAAAACATCACAACTAAAAACGATTCTTCGGATTTGCAAATCGAAATGGTTTCATTTTCCTTCTCCTCTTAGTATTAAAATTCTTACATTTCAATCAAACTCCTTCAAACTTTTAAAGTGATGCGTAGAAACTAACTACTTGTAAGGGCTGAAAATGGCATAAAAAAGTTGAACTTTCACGAGAAAGCATTTATGTCGCAATCGCACTTATGAATACTTTCTTCAAAAAATGTCTCCAAATACTTAGAGTAATTTCCGCTTTACTTTATGATTTAAAGTACCACTGTTACTTATAAAGTCAGTTTCAATAAAGTTTCAAGTCATTAAAGACAATTTTTGGTCCTTTTTTAGTACTTTATTTTTGTTACTTAAAACAATTCGCTAGACTTAATGGACTTTACAGGAAGAATATGCAGTCATGAAAGAATTTTCAAGGATACTCTAATAATTAATTTGCAGTTCCATCAAATGTGTATTGCATTGTTAAAATTAATTTTAATATTTTGAAAAACCAAAAAACACTATTTAGATGAGATTAACTCTGAAATTTGCTAATGTAGCAGTTTTTTTTTTTTTTTTTTTTTTTGTAACTAAAGGTATACGCAGTTCTTAGAATGCAGAAAGTGTCTCAATTACTATATATTTCAGTAGGGTTTTAAATTTTTTGAGGGTTGATAAACTCCCCTTAAAATATGCCGATAGGCAAGAAAAATTGACTTGCCAAGTTTTAACTCAGTCGGATAATCTTTACCCGCCTGCCTCAAAGAGATTAATATTAAGAAAAAGAAAAGTTTCTATAATACATAGTTTTCATCTTATTGCAGCATCTTTTTCAACAATAAAATGAAAACTATGCGTCCTAATAAAAACCAGTTTCAATCTAACTTCATTGGACCTTTTATTCTACAGAAGAGGCACACTATTTTATTCTGCAAAAAATTACAAAGTGATAATTGACATTTCTCACGTTAGGCTCTTGTGGGTATCATTAGAAAGATTTTTTCAAGGAAATGTCGGAAAGTATTTAAATATGCAATTATATTTGCTGTTGTCTCCCTTTGGCTCTTTTAATTTGTATATTAAAAGACTTTATTTGTTTATATTTTCAAGAATTGAAGGTTTCAATTTTCTGATTTTAATTGAAAACACTAGAGGGGAGAGATTGATAAGCAAAGTCAAAATTAGAAAAACATTTCGAAGTGCATTGGTTATTTTATTACACTGCAAAACATGAATTGTTATTTTTACAGTCTAGTAAAATTAGCTGCATTATACTGTAAAAAAACAATGTAATACTGGCAGTAGAGGCTCCAATTTAAAACTGTATAATGCACAGTAATAAACTGAAAAACTAGCAATTTTACAGTTTATTACTCTAAAATTAGCGATATTTTCAGTTTATTACTGTAGAATTACTTCCGTAAAATGGGGTAAATCGGTGCACTTTTCAGCTTTAACTGTGAAAAAAAATTGTTAAAAGATTTTTTTTTAGTTTAATTTTTTGGGTAAAAACTTCGGTCTTGCTTTGATTTGATATTCCAAGCAAAAACAAAACATTTTGAACAGTTATTATTTATATATATAGGAATTTAGTGGTGTTTAAAATCACCCCGCTTGTTGATAGGGGTAAATCAGAACACATGTTAAAATTTTTATATTTTTCAATTTAACCTGCAATATGACTCACAAACATGGGTAATATTGGTGGGGGATATTACGAACGGATAGTTACTGTCAAATAAAAGTTTATTTTCTATACCAGTAAGTGTTTATAATTTATCAAAATCCAAAATAATTTTGAACTCTTACGGAAAATTAAAATTAATTTTAAGAAATGCTTTTGAATTGAAATGCAAGGATTTAACTAAATTGAAGTCACTCATGTAGTTGTGGCTTGACTTAAGTTTTTCTAGGGATGGACCGGATATCCGGTAACTATCCGGTATCCGGCCTATCTGGTTGATATTTTAAGTATTCGGTACTTCCGGATATCCGATCCGGCTGACAGCCCCGGATACGGATATCCGGAAGATTTTTGCAGGATATCCGGCAAAGTATCCGGTATTGATATAGGAGATATCCGGAATTGATGTGAGGGTTATCCGGTATGATGTGAGGACCTAATTGAATATTTTCTTTTTTACAAAAATCCCAGTTAAAAATTTCATTGTTTGATAAAACTTTTAGATGATGTAATTACTTTTCATCTTTCCTTTTTACCAATTTTTGCTTCTAAAACAAAAATTATGTTATTCCTCCTACTTTGTACTGGACATGGAAGCATTCTGCATATATGATTTTTCACAATTTCCAGATAAAGTATGATTGTCTTCAGCTTTTCAAAAATATTTTAGTTAAAATATTTAGAAAGAAAAAGCTACAAACCTTCAAGGATTAATGTGTGACAAAAGGTTAAAAAAACTTACGATCATATTGTCAGTTCTTAAAAATTAATCTCAGTAGCTTTTAATATAAATTCTCAAATTATTTTTTTTATTGAATTCTTTTTTTTTTTTTTTTTAGTTTTTGTACTTCTAACAAAAATTGCGATCTATTAACACCCAATGATGTTGTAATTAGATATATTTTACTTTGCCACTATTATTGCTTTATTTTAATTGAAAGTAATATACAATAAATAAGTTATCTGACATTGGCGAAAGTGTTCTTCTAGATAATGTAAACTTACTGTTCCCATGAATGTCGCAACTGAGCCATCCTTTTTTAGCCTACTTTCCCGTTAAAAATAAAAGAGACGAAAAAAGCATTAAAATTGGCTTAATGCATCTAAAAAATGTCGCCAAGTCCAAAAAATATCGCCAAGTAAAAAAAAATATCGCCAAGTAAAAAAAAGTCAAAAAGAAACAAAAAAATGAAATAAATATCGAAAAATTAAAAATTTGAAAGTAGGGTATTGAGATGGGGAATTTGTGTGTCGGTCTGTCGTCGGTCGGTCTGTCGGTCTGTCTGTCCCCCCCTAATAACTTTTGAATGAACATTCCGATTTGGACGAACTTTTTTTTGTTGGAAAGATCTCGGCGAGTACAGCTCATTCCCATATTTGATTTTTTGATTTGAACAATTTTTGGTTCAACTTTGAGCCGTTCAAACAACCGGTCCCGCGATACTAACTTTTGAATGAACAGTCCGATTTGAACAAACTTTTTTTTGTTCGAAAGATCTTTTCAAGGATACTTCATTCCCGTATCTACATTTTCGATTTGAACAATTTTTCGTTCAACATTGAACCGTTCAAACAAGCTCTCACCCCTAATAACTTTTGAGTGAACCGTCCGATTTAAACAAACTTTTTTTTGTTCGAAAGATCTCGGCAAGGATACTTCATCCCCGTTTTTAAATTTCCGATTTGAACAATTTTTCGTTCAACATTGAACCGTTCAAACAAGCCCTCACACCTAATAACTTTTGAATGAACAGTCCGATTTAAACAAACTTTTTTTTGTTCAAAAGATCTCGGCAAGGATGCTTCATTACCGTATTTAAATTTTCAATTTGAACATTTTTTTCGTTCAACATTGAACCGTTCAAACAACCTTTCCCCACCTAATAACTTTTAAGTGAACCGTCCGAATTGAATAAACTTTTTTTTGTTCGAAAGATCTCGGAGAGGCTCATTCCTATATTTCACTTTTCAATTTGAACCATTTTTCGTTCAATGATGAACCGTTCAGAAAAAATTTTAACATGAGCGCCTACGGAGAAATTTAAATTGAATGTTGATTCTGAACTTCAAGGCGGATTTCCTTCAAACTAACTTTGTAAGAAAATGGTTTTGATAAATAATGTATTGTAAAGTACTTTTCTGAATAATCTTCTGTGAGGACTCTGATTCCGACTCCGACTCCGCAAACATGGCGGAAATGCAGGCTCAGAAAAAATGACTGACTGGGCAGACGATTTTTTGTTTATTTATTTATTTGTTTTGTTTAATTTATTATTATTATTTTTTTTATCAGACGATTTTTTTTGTCAACAAAAATTTTTCATTCACGAGAGCATTTTATTCCTTATTTATATTTAACAACTGGCAACGGATTAAAAATGAAATTCAAGACATTTTATTAACGAACGACTTTTTTTTCTTTCTTTGATAAAATGTGTTTTGAAGTTCTTTGTACTTTTATTTTATTTATTTATTTTTTTTTCTTTTGAAAACGATTGTGGAATTTTTCTACGGAAGAACTATAACAGTTACATTCTTTAAAAGGTGCGGCAAAACTTTATTGACTCGTTTATTTACTTTTTGCGTGTCTATTTTATCTGATGAGAGGGGTATATTTTGCTTTCAGAAATCAGCTTTAAGTGCTATAAAGATATGTTTGACATAATTTTTAGTTTCAGATAATCAAGAGAATATTGATCAGATGCTAATGCCGGTGTCGATGCACGGGAAAGTAGGCTCGTTTAGTTCTTGACAGAACTTCTTGTTTTTTTTTTTTTGAAAGAGAGTTTGAATGTTTGTTCAGAAATTTTGAATCTTGCACTTTGTTTCGCTCTTTCTTTTTATAATCCCTTCCTTTCAGAAAAGATATTTATCTGCTATTAGAATCTGTTCACGTCTGTCATGCCGCTCCGTAACTCCTCGAGAACATGTTGAGCATGACCCTCAATAACATTCAATCGAGTCTCGATAACTTAAAGATTTATAAACTCAAATATACCTTTATTTCAAAGTTTTCATTTGGTCCCAAATTCTTGAAAAGACTGTAGGAACTGCTTGTAATTCGAACTATCAATAACTTTAAGCTTTTAGCCGGTCCCTTGGGACTATGAACTATTGAGACTCGACTGTATTTAAGATGTTAATTTGCATCTTTAGAAAGTGTATTTTGTTTTTGGAAATTAAGTAAAACTTTAAGTTAATTACTTAGATGTAAGTTATTAATTTTTTTTTTAAAGTGAACATGTTTAGAATAATTTTTAATAATAATAGTAATAATATATAGGTCATTTCAGAGAAAATGGTATAAATCAGTCCCGATACTTCAGAATTTTGTAATTAATTTTAATATTTACCGCATAAGAAGGAAAAAATGATGTGCCCCAGCTTCAAATTACTAGGACTTAAAATGCAATTTAAGATGAAGCTGAAATGCAACAACAAAATCATTTACAATGCACAGCACAAAACAATGTTTCTAACATCCTTTCTGCTGATTTTTATGTATGTGAACAAAAAAATCTTGGAAAAACACAACTTTGATTTATTGTTTTGAACAGGGGTGCCCACACGGGGGGATTATGGTGCAAGTTGCGCCATCAAGATTTTTGGGGGGATTTTTTACACTTATTTATTTATTTCTTTAAACTATTTATTAATTTATTTTTTTACTTTAAATTTTTCACGGATTTTTTTTAAGAAAAATTATTTATCAATTTCTTTTTTTAATTAAAAATAGTTCTTTATTATTATTTATTTATACATTTATTTTGTGTGCGTGTGTGTGTGCTTGGAATGCCTGAAACGGAAAAAAGCGATTATATTCTGCTCATAATTCAAGCATTTAAAAAATTAATAATGTATAAAATAAATAATAGTTGAAATTAAAAAAAATAAATAAATGTTTAAAAAAAAAATAAAAGTATTTAAAAAAATAAATAAATAATGTTTAAAAAAATAAATGATATTAAAAAAAAATAAAACAAAACAGAGCGGTAAAAATAAAAAGCATAAGAGGGTTGTGAACATTTTTTTTTTGGGGGGGGGATTTGCGCCATTGAGTTTGGGGGGGATGGGCACCCCTGGTTTTGAAGCTGCATTACCTAACAAGAAGTTTTGTCAAGAACTAAACGAGCCTACTTTCCCGTACATCAACATCGGCATTCTAACATCTGATCAATATTCTCTTGATTATCTGAGACTGAAAATTATGTTAAACATACCTTTTTAGCACTTAAAGCTGATTTCTAAATGCAAAATATCCCAATCTCATCAGATGAAATAGACCCGTAAAAAGTAAATAAACGAATAAATAAAATTTTGTCTCACTTTTAGAGAAAGTAACTGTTATAGTTCTTCCGTAGAAAAATTCCTCAATTGTTTAAAAAAAATAAATAAATAAATAAATCAATAAATGTACAAAGAACATCAAAACACATTTTATCAAAAAAAGAAAAAAAAAAAAAACTCGTACGTGAATAAAATAATTTCATTTTTAATCCGTTGCCAGTTGTTTTTTATAAGTAAAGGATAAAATGCTCTTGTAAATGAAAAAAAATTGTTGCAAAAGAAACCGTCTGGCAAAAAAAAAAAATAATAATAATAAATAAAAAAAAATAAAATAAAATAAACAAAAAATCGTCTGCAAAGTCAGTCATTTTTTTTCTGAGCCTGCATTTCCGCCATGTTTGCGGAGTCGGAATCAGAGTCCTTACAGAAGATTATTTAGAAAAGTACTTTATATACATTATTTATCAAAACCATTTTCTTACAAAGTTAGTTTGAAGAAAATCCGCCTTTAAGCTCAGGATCAACATTCAACTTAAATTTCCGCGTAGTCGCAAATGTTAAGATATTTTTCTGAACGGTTCAACGTTGAACGGAAAATGTTTCAAATTAAAAAGCGAACTATGGGAATGAGCCTCTCCAAGATCTTTCGAACAAAAAAAAGTTTTTTCACTTCGGACGGTTCACTTATATAATTATTAGGTGGGAAAGGTTGCTTGAACGGTTCAATGTTGAACGAAAAAATGTTCAAACTGAAAATTTAAATATAGTAATGAAGTATCCTTGACTGAGATCCTTCGACCAAGAAAAAAAGTTTGTTTAACTCGGACTGTTCACTCAAAAATTATTAGGGGGTGACAGCTTGTTTGAACGGTTCAATGTTGAACGAAACATTTTTCAAATCGAAAATGTAAATACGGGAATGAAGTATCCTTGATAAGATCTTTCGAACAAAAAAAGTTTCTTCAAATCTGACTGTTCATTAAAAAGTTAGTATTGCGGGACAGGTTGTTTGAACGGCTCAAAGTTGAACCAAAAATTGTTCAAATCGAAAAATCAAATATGGGAATGAGCTGTATTTGCCGAGATCTTTCCAACAAAAAAAAGTTTGTTCAAATCGAAATGTTCATTCAAAAGTTATAAGGGCGGGGGGCAGACAGACCGACACACAAAATCCCCATCTCAATACCCTACTTTCCAATTTTTAATTTTTCAATATTTATTTCACTTTTTATTTCTTTTTGACTTTTTTTGGACTTTGCGATATTTTTAGATGCATTAAGCCACTTTTAATGCTTTCTTCGTCTTTCTTTTATTTGTAACGGGAAAGTAGGCTAAAAATAAGAGGACATGCAATGTAACTGAAATGCTGGATATCCGCAGGATATCCGGCGGCACAATTCCGGATATCCGGTATCCGGCTTGTGATAAGCCACCGGATATCCGATATCCAGTATCTGGCAAAATCACTATCCGGTCCATTCCTAGTTTTTTCATAACATCTTCTGGGATGAACTGTGCCTTTTCTTTAGTTTCTTGAAATCCTTGGGTTTTGGGGACTGTCCTGTAAGATTTTTCCACTTATTCATCACTGTCTGTGCGCCGGACTTTTACTACATAAAGTCTGTACGACTCTCTTACTAGTATTTACGTAAAAAGAAGTCTCCTGGAGCAAAAATCCACAACTTTCTGTCATTCTAAGATCAAGTTGCTAAAGAAAAGGGATAAACAGTAATAAATCCTTGTCTTGACTAGAAGAATTGGGATTAGAATCTTGATTTTTCAAACAGTTTCCTTTAAATTAGTTTGAATTGGAAAAACGGAACAAAGTATTCTGATACTCCCGCAAATCCTTATTCTATTCATTGTGAAGAATTTTTCATTTTTATCCCACAATTAAAATATGTTGTCTGTTCCAATGTGGTACTCTGTTGCTCAGATATATGCGTAATTAAAAAATACAATTCTTAGATTTGAGATATAATGGGAACTGTACTTACATACACAGTTTTGCAGACCATGATAACTTGATGTTTTTCAGCGTCCTGATTGCAGCCTTGCATAGAAGCCAATAATGTTGCCAGAATGACAGCAATCTTTTTTTTCTACTTCTTATAGTATAACCTTTCTAAAAAAAATTAACTGACAAAATTACCCAACAGTATATTTATGAAGAATTTCTTCGTATGATCATGAAGTTCTGTTCCGAAACACCCCGCGGTTCCTACACACCCTGTTTTACTTTATAAACCTGTATTATACGGTAAAAACATATATTTTTCAGTGTAATGAAAATACATTAATACCACTTTAAATCACAATTTGTGGCACTATTGGCTTGAATATCGTGGCTAGAATTTGGAAAATTGTTCTTACATTCAGATACAACTTGCAGTAAAAGCTGCCTTTGTTCTTCGTCTTTCGTCCAAGAGAAATTGAAGTCTTGAATTAATTTTACGTCAGTGTCAGCTGCTTCACTAAAAACCCTTAAGCCATGCTTCTACTTTTACATGACATTGACTTTTAGGTCATTCAAAAATTATTTTAAAATAGGTTCTGTTCCCAAATCTCTTTAAAACATAGTCGTCTCTTCTGTTCAATAAATGATTAAATTTTTCAACAACCATGCTTGTTTGGACGTTTTTATTTATTTTTTTTTTCGAAAGAAGCATTACCGAAAAAAGAAAATGTAATTTGCTCTGAGTTGACGTTTTTCAGATAGTTTAGTTTTTCAAACAGTGTAACATCTTTAAAATTTTCCTATACTCTAATAAATTATTCTAATTTATAACTCTTGGTTGGGTCCAAAATGAGTTTTAAGTATCTGGTATTTGAAAATTTCCATATTTCATTGACTCGAAATCGGATGATTTTTTTTTTCCTAAAGCTAAACAATGAATATTTTTTTCGTGTTTTTTGCCCTCCCATATCTGACTCAACACAGCATAAGAACAGTCGGTTCTTACGCATAAAGAATAAAACGGTCGCGAAATGCCAATTTATTTAATATTTATTTATTTATTTCTGTGCCAATTAGTGCTATAGATGAAATCTTATTTACTCACAAAATGCCTCACAGCTCATATGACATTTTTATAGGTTTAAAATTTCTTTTTCTCTTCCGTTAGGTAATTTTAATTAAACTTGAGATTGTTTTGTTCTTTGTATATATTTCTAAAAAACTGAAATAATTACTCAAAACATCAAAGGAATTTTTACCACAAATCAGCTAGGTAATGCCGAAAAAAAATCCGTAAAAATGTTTTAATGATTCGATTGCCTTATGACAGTACATTTCATCATCGTTTTTCATAGTTACAGCAGAAACTAATGGTTCATTATTATTGCAGCTTGATAATTAGCAACGAAGACTCAGCGATTTAAATAATTTTTTCAGACAAAGAAATGATTCCCATTAAAACTATTCAGCAAAATTTTTCGTGCATGATCTTTACCTGCTTTGTGTGCTCTATTTTTAAATTTTATTTTTCCCTCGTTGAGAGATGTTTTTGTCGAAAATAAATAATACAAACATAATAAGTGAGTAACAGAAAGCAAAAAAGCAACAAAAAAAGCAATTAATAAACTAATACAAATAATTAACTGAAGTGTTTAATTTTCTCTAGTTTAAAAACATCGAAATAGCAATGTAAGTTTATAAAGTCAATTAATCTTCTATTTGGAAATAATTCAAAAACTTTGTGTGTTTTTTTTTAGCTTTTGATTGGTAGCCAGTGAATCATATAATCCATTGCGCAAAACATTGCTACTGCTAGAAATGTTTCTAAAATCATTTTTTACGCTTTCGTTAATCTGTGCTTGTGGCAAAAGAAATTTCTTTAATACCTGCTTTAAAAAAATTTTTAAAGCAAACCTGTTTAGTAGGGTGGTTCAAAAAAAAAATTTTTTTACTACGGACCAAGGCGCACCCTACTTTTTTTTACATTTATGTATGAGATCACTCCCCTAAAATGTCAGCTCCCTACTCTTAATGGAAGATTGTGCTCAAACACCCTTTAGTTTTCCGCTTTTTCGTAATTTTCACAATTTGAGTTTTTCAGACTAAAGAGACCATTTTCTTGGAGATTTTTTTTTCAATTATTCTCATTTTCCAACGCATAAATATTAGTTCAAACAATTGGAAAGTTTCTTAATCGTTTGAATCTATATAGCAACACCTTTGATACAATTGCTTTTTTAGTAGATCGCAGCATACAAAGTAGATTGCAGTACTACTTGTCCACATGTTGTGCTATAATTTTCAAAACTTACGGTTGATAAAATAGAGTTGTGGAAGAACTGTGCAAAATGTTTATGTTTTTAAAGTAGTGGGATGCTAAGAAAAAAATTGCAAGATTTAAAGTTTTAAACTAATAGTGCTAACAGTATCACAAGAAGAATGAATTAAATTATAAAAACTAATTGCACAAAATAAACAATTGTAGTTAGTCTGGCATAGAACTAATCTGAAATTTAGGCAAAGATATTTACTTCATGCTTACTTTGGCCATCATATTCCTCACAAGTTCTATTCTTTCTAATAACTTTAAAGCGAAAAAATGTTTGGCAAAGAATTAAAAAAAAAGGATTGTTGCACATAAAACTTAAAAAATACTTAAACAAGTTTGAAGCTTCAACTGTGAGCTTTTTATAAATCTATAGATAAATCTGATTACTCTTGCTGATTATAAAGAGATAATTGAGTTATTAGTCCAATAGGAAGCTTATCTGAGAAAATCCAATCTCTTATATGCCTCAAAATATTTATGTTCCTGTATAAGAAAGATTTTTCATTTAATCATGAGAGAGATAACCTAGGTATAACACTTTCTACAGTTTCAGCACCTATCTGTAGAGTACAACAAATAGATTGAACACTAATAGATGCTCCATGTGCTATTAAAACTTCTGGGAATATCTGAATTTGGAAAAAATCTTATAAGATATGAACGACCTGGAAATCGAAATAACTACTAGGACAATTTTATTAAAGTACTTGTGACAACTTTCTGGTGAATTAATTAGTTTGACTTAGTTTTTCGTATCAAATTCTAGTTGAAGAAAAGCAAGTTATTATAAGAATAAAGATGTGAAATATAACAAGTGTAGTACAGAAGAATTGTATATTTTTCAAACATGAATATTAGAGATTAGTTTCTAACATTCTTTGTCCTACGCCCCTACGAATGCAAATATAATATCAATCACAGAATTAAGAGAAAAAAAATTAAAATAAAGAAATAATGGTAAATAACGTTGCTGAGGAAAATGTTCAAAGAATTGAAAAATGTAACAGAATTTTTTTCAATAATGAAGACAATAAGCAGTTTCTTTTACCTGCTGCTGAAGAAAATTGAGTACTTATCCTTGCTGAGAAAATAAAATATTCAATACCAAAAGTCACTCAAAAAAATCTATATATTAATATACAAGAAAGTTGAATTGCATAGCAATAAGTTTAAATAGTTTGGCTTTGTTTAAAAACTTCTAGCAAATTTCAAAATAACAACACTACTTGGCACAAAATGAACTTCAAATGTATCTGACACTATTCTTGCTGTTTCTTATGTAATATGCCCCACTAAATCCAAACATGATCTCCATTTCCCCCTTCACGGTAATCACTCGAACATAACTGGAATGAATATAAATACTGAAAGGTTCTTTACTGAGTTGAATCTGTGGTGCGACTCATGTATCATGCGATGTTTTCAAGATTTTAGAAAAATTTTACAGCTTGAAAATTTTTTTGGACGTGGGGGGTCATAGAAGCAGTCCAATATTGTGTTGCACCAAAAAATAGGTGCAAAATTTTGCAGCTGGAAAAAATGAGTTGTCGTTAAATATTTTACGGAAGGAAGGGGCAATACCCCCCCCCCCCATGAGTCTCCTAACTTGCGAAAAGTTTAAGATTTTGAACTTTTCACCTCTCTAGCCCTATAGAAGAATGTTAATGGTAAATATACTGCTTCCTTCCCCTCCAAATAATATCTATGAAATTGTCGACATCTGATGAAAATAGGAGGGGAGAAGGTGCTATTTTCGAAAAGTGGGAGGAATGGGGGAAAGGGTGGCTATATTATAATTCAGGGGATCATTGAACATAAGAATCAGCAAAAATGACAGAAAACACAAGGATTTTTTTTTTTTGGCCGCTCAACCGAAAAACGCTTGAAATTGACAAAAACTGGAACTGTTTGATCTTTGAACACCGTCTTTTTATTTAAGTAGGAGGTTGAAATTTTGGCAGTATTTTAGGGTGGATAAAGGTGAAAAAAATGAGCCGCCACCGTGACCTTTAGGACAAAAAATTTTTTTTTACCATAGGTTTGTGAACCACCCTACTGTTTAGTTTTGATAATTATAAAATCGTCGTTTATACCAATAATTATAATTTCATTTTCATTTTAGCGAAAAGTTAATTATGAAACTCTTAAGCAATTGTACACTCAGACATTTTTTTGTAATAGGAAAGTTAAATAGTGTTAAATAATTGGACAATACTATCCCGAATCGAAAAAATTCTCACTCTAAACATCATATTTTTTCTGCTACAATTTGTAAAAATGATGATCAGTCTTTCAGGTTAGCGGAAAATCATGCCATTTTAGTTTTGCATTGAAACAAATGTTTAACGAATGAACAAATGTTTTCATTAATTTTAATCATACTTTGTTTTGTTGTAAGTCAAAAATTATTTTTCTGTTATAAAATGATATAGTTTTTGTTATTTAATTTTTAAGTATTAATTGAGAAATACTGATAACGAGTGCAATATTTATTTATTTAGTGTTTGTCCTTTTTAATTTTAAATGTTTTGCACACATTATTTCCTTTGATGGATCACTTATTTATTCATTTAATGACTCATTTCCCAATTGATTTACTATTTAATTTGCTCATTTTTTATCATATTAATAAATGGGGATTTTTTCTGCATTTTGGTTAGATATCTGTTCATTTATTAATTATTTAAATTCATTTGAACATTTTTAACAAATATATAGAAAATATTTTATTGGGAAAATATTTTATTTTTCACTTTACGTCATAAAAAATTATGAAAAATTTATTCATTTTTGAAGATTCAAATTTACAGCGAGAAATTAAAAAAAATGTTTCAATGTGAATTTCAGTAGAAAATACATTGTCTTCTCTCTATGTACTTTAATATTCAAAACAACTTTCCACTTTGTTCATTTTGAAATTAAGTTAATTATTTCAACAAATTCATTTTGCATTGCATTTCCTTATGAATATTTATTGCTATCACTCTTTAATTACTTCTTAACTTTTCGCGGTAAGTACGATGCAACTAATTTTTTCAATGTGAAAATGATATTGGAAACATTCCCTCATTTTAAGTTTTTGCTTTTTTTTAAATACGTGTTTCAATACCTTCAGTCGGGGCCACCGCAGTTACTAACTAAAAGCTTCGCTCTGAATCCCGGAGGTTAAAGGTTCAATTCCCATCAAAACCCGGGGTGTCATTTCTTTTTTTTTTTTTGTACTGTAAATTTGTCGTTTATTGCCTCAGATATTAATAAAGAAGTCCAATCTCCCGTGGCTATTCTTAGATCTACGTATAATCCTTGTGAATATTAACTGTGACACGACGACAACCACAACCATACTTTCAGTCTCCCAGAAATTATATTTCTAGAATTTAAATTTATTAGAAACCATGACGGAAAAACAGTTGATAATTTTTCTTAGTGACTTCTTAATCTACAAATACAGTGTATACTTTCAAACTGTTTATGTACGGTAACGTAAAAAACCCAAAAATCAATTGCGATGCCAACGATTTGATTTATCCCCTGTTAAACTGCCCACTCAATTATAGACGAAGCGAATGGGTTAATGTGTATCCCACCTATTGATTTGAAAGGTTTGGCTGATTTCCAGGGACATTACATGAATAATATATCTTACAGGTAATTGGCGAAGTTGGAAAACCTTTCACTTTTTTCTACTTTCGGATAGTTTTGTATTTTTCTTTATCATCTTATTTTTAAACTTTAAATATGTAGAATATATATTCTCTATTGTCATTACTATTATTTAATACTATTTTTAGAAACTTTTGACTAGAATAAGACTGGTGTTAACTAAACCTAAAACCTTTTCATTAAAACTAAATCTAAAAATGAAAATTGAGGCTTTTTGCACTAACGAGAAAACCACGAAATTCTTATTTTTTCTGTGAAGTAAATTACTGTATTCTTTTAAATTCGTAAAATAAGCAACATTTCATAACAACATTAGAAACATGATTTAAAACATTTTTTCTTGTTTTATCTACTTCTAAACTTTGCTCTTTGCTAATTCTTATCATCAATAAAAATGCATCATATAAGTTTATTACTTTTATTATAATTTCGTTTTTTTTTTTCCAACAGAAAACGGGTACGAGTTTTTAAGCTTCATTGGCACAAAATCATAGCTCATTGACTATTACGTAGTCAACTTCAATGCATTGAACATTATTACCAAGAATTAATAAATTGAAAAAGGCTTTGAAATACAACATGAAAGACAGACCCACCTTTAGCTTTATTATTAGTAGAGATAACAACAGTGCAATGCTGGCAGCAGAGGTTCCAGTTTAAAACTGTAAAATGCACAGTAATCAACTGTGAAACTAGCAATTTCACAATTTTTTACTGTAAACAGGCATATTTTACACTTGACTACCGTAAAATGAGCAGTTTTACAATTTATTACTGTAAAATTACTGTAATACTAGCTGTATAATTGTGTAAAAACAACACTCATTTTTTTTTACAGTGAATGAATTAGGAAACAAATTACATGCCAGAAATATCTTCTGTTAAAAAGAATACCCCTTTCACGAATTGTTATTTATATACTCGTTCACATTATCACGAACATTTCTTCGAAATACCGAAAAAAATGCAATATTTCCAATCGGAAAATAAAAATGCTTTACTGCTCTTTTTTTTTTTTTTTTAGCAAAAATGGAAAGCACTAAACTCGTATTTCGATGCCAGGAAGAATTCTATGTTAGAGTCGCGTCATCCTTATTTCTTTCTCCCCGCTAAGAGGTGAATTCAAAGCCTTGAAGTGAAAAATGAAGAAAGAATTTAAAAAAGAGCAAGATGTGAACTCCTTGAGAATGTTATTAAATATATAGGAAATGCATATTTTGGAGTTTTTTAAAGGTGCATTTTGCTACGAGATAGAACCTGAGAGTCACAAAAATATATAAAGTAGCTTATGTGCGTTGCGCAATATGCATACCTAGATATGGCGATGTATTATAAAGCTATATATAGCGATGTACTATGAAAATTTATTACTTAACTAGTGGATATGCCCGGCTTCGCGCGGGTTAAAATGCAACATGCGAAATTCGAGAAGGTATTTTTGTGACAACGTGGTCAGTTAAATTGGCCTGAAGGACAACGTAGAATCAAACTTAAATGTGTTATTTATCTGTGATGATTTTCTAAAAAAATGTTTTTCTAATTTTGAAAAAAAAAAGAATGCAATATAATATATTCACGGGTTAAAACCCCGAAAGAAAAAATTTTTTAACTAA
>JAXGGA010009392.1:0-51599 GCA_038373865.1 Uloborus plumipes
AAGAAAAACACAAAATCTCGAAAAAAACGAAAAAGAACGAACGGTTTAATTTTTTTTAAAAAACCGTCAAAGAGAATTTTTTTTTAACCGTCGCTTTATTTTCAATATTATGTTAGAATATGATTCTGTGTTTTCTATGATATTTAAATAAAATATAGTGGTATCTGTTAAGTGTTTTCAATTAAGTGCTGAAACTCTTACGTCGGTAAAAAATGCAGCTCTCACTTCTGACACCGATGTCTTCAATGGAAGCATGCGGTTGTAAAAATAGGTGCTTTCAACTCCATTTTTTTTTCACATTTTTGCCCCCCCCCCCCCCCCCCCGGCACTATTTTTTTATTGCAATACATGAGTAGGCAAACAACCTGAGACAGACAGAGAGTTTCAGAATGTTCGTTTGAATGGTTTCATGAAAAGTTTTTATAACTCATATCTTTTTGTTGTGATAGATATGTGAATTTTCCCCCAAAACATTTTTTTTTTCAGCACAACGCTTCCATTAGTAAAAAGCGTTCAAGAATTATTACGAAGAGTGTTTTTTTCATGAACAGCTCTATGAGGTGAAAAACAATGTATTCATTTTGAAACAATTCTAAAATTTCGTAGTTACAACGAGTCCCTTTTGCTGTACAAAAAATGCATTGTGAGCTCATCATATGCACGAAAAAGAGTTCGTTGTAAGCGCCATTCCATGGTTACGTGCGCAGACTCAATAATTGGCCAACATTCTGCTAGAGATCCTAATATTTTAACTAAAGAGAAAAAAACACATTTTTTAATGTTTACATTTGATGCAAAGATACTAGCGACACAGCTATGTTTTTATCGAATATTTTTGTTAGTTAAAATTGAATTTGTTTGTATGTGTCACGTGCGAGACATGCAAAGTCAACCTTTCGTAGCGAGCTTTATGAATTAGTTAATTTTTTGCTCTATTAATTTAGTAATGACGAAACAAAATGTAGATTTTGATTGCTAAGGTTCCAATGTAAATGAAACATATCTCATTTGTTGAGAAATAATACTTTAAGCCGTTAAAAAATAGGAAAAAGGGTTATTCCACGAAGAAAGATATTTTGTCCCGAATGTGACACTACATATCTACTTATACAGTCGACGCTCGTTATAGCGACCACACGTTATAACGACCGTGAGAAAACCCCCAACTGTATCCCAATATACTCTATGTTCTACCTCTTATAGCGACCACGAGTTATAAAGACCGTTTTCTGTAGGACGGAGATGGTCGTTATATCAAGCGTCGACTGTATTAAAAACTAAGTATCTTTCAATCTTTCTTTCTTTCTATCTATCTATGTCATGCTTCTTTCTCCTGAACGCCAGTAAACTGAAAGTCGAATCATGTACCGATAGATTGGTAATTTTTCAGGCTTCATTAGTTTTAATTTATATCTTTATACGATTTTAATTAACGAAGATTAATAAATAGTCAAACTTCAAGCGAATTGTCCTAAATGATTAAATATGAAATCCATTGTTATAAAACGTGGTTGATATGAAACAGTAATAATAATGATAATGAGAATGAAGGCTTAACTGAATCAAACATGAAACTCATTAGCGGGTCACGTGCGACGTATGTCTTAAAATCTTATGAACACTAAATTATATCAAATAATATAACATCAGAATGAGACAAAAGTTAGGGGGGGGGAGGGAATGTTATACATCAACATGTCACAGGAAGCTAATCTAGCGGCCCTGGCAACTAGTTACTACTATTAAAATCTGTCCGCGTCTGTCTGTCTGTCTGAAGCTTGAACTCCTCAAAAACCGCTGAGCGTAAAGAATCAAACATAATACCATTCGATTCGAAATTTTCTAAGGAAGACAATAAGACCAACCGCGTAATTGTACGACGTTAAATAGCTGAGATATTAATTAAAACGTTAATTAAATTCTTTGCACTTTTAAAATTCCAAGACATTTATTTCTTTCCGTTGCCATTTTAAATTAAAGCGTTAATTAAATTATTGAACTATTTAAAATTCCGCCTGAAGCTTGAACTCCTCAAAAACCGCTGAGCGTAAAGAATCAAACATAATACCATTCGATTCGAAATTTTCTAAGGAAGACAATAAGACCAACCGCGTAATTGTACGACGTTAAATAGCTGAGATATTAATTAAAACGTTAATTAAATTCTTTGCACTTTTAAAATTCCAAGACATTTATTTCTTTCAGTTGCCATTTTAAATTAAAGCGTTAATTAAATTATTGCACTATTTTAAATTCCAAAACTTTTGTTTCTTTCCGTACCTATTTTAAATTAAAGCGTTAATTAAATAGTTGAACTATTTAAAATTCTAAGACATTTATTTCTTTCCGTTGCCATTTTAAATTAAAGCGTTAATTAAATTATTGAACTATTTAAAATTCCAAAACTTTTGTTTCTTTTTGTACCTATTTTAAATTAAAGCGTTAACTAAATGGTTGAACTATTTAAAATTCCAAGACATTTATTTCTTTCCGTTGCCATTTTGAATTAAAACGTTTATTAAATTATTGCACTATTTAAAATTCCAAGACTTCTCTTTCTTACCATTGCCATTTTGAATTAAAACGTTAATTAAATTATTGAACTATTTAAAATTCCAAGATATTTTTTTCTTGCCTTGCCATTTTGAATTAGAACGTTAATTAAATTATTGAACTATTTAAAATTCTAAGACATTATTTCTTACCGTTGCCATTTTGAATAAAAACGTTAATTAAATTATTGAACTATTTAGAATTCCAAGGCATTAATTTCTTACCGTTGCCATTTTGAATTGAAACGTTAATTAAATTATTGAACTATTTTAAATTCCAAGATATTTATTTATTTCCGTTGTGATTTCAAATTAAAACGTTAATTAAATTGAACTTTTTAAAATGAAAGAGTATTATTTTTTTCCATTGTCATTTTGAATACGTGTTATAACAAAGTTCTAACAATTGTTTTTATTCTAATTATTAATGACATATTTTTACTCTGGTACCATTTTGAAAATGTGCTTTTAAATAAAATTGCAATCACTGTTTTTAGAAGGGACTTTTTTTGGCTGCGATCCAAATATTAAAAGAACTTTTTCGTTTAGAATTTTGCAATTGATTTTACAGGAAGAAAACGATTTGGAAATAATTGTTTTTGGACAGGAATTTTATTTGTTATTTAGGGAGAGTGCTAAGTATGCGCTACTTGACACCGTCTTTATTTTTGAGGAAGTATGTGCAAATAATTCGATTGATTCTTTGATGCAGGAAAGCATTTTAGCGAGCCGCTTTAGCGGGGAGTAGTTTGTTAAACTTTTCCTTGGTACTTTAAAGGCGAGTCGTCTGGGCGGCGAGTAGTTTATTGAAACTTTTCTCGCGACTGTAAAGGCGAGCCGCCTTGACGGCGAGTAGCTTGTTTAAACTTTCCTCATTACTTTAAAGGCGAGCCGCCTTGGTGGCGAGTAGTTTGTTGAAACTTTCCTCGCTACTTTAAAGGCGAGCCGCCTTGGCGGTGAGTAGTTTTCTGAAACTGCCTTCACTACATTACAGCCCGTGCAACGCCGGGCCACGCAGCTAGTATTTCATTAAAAAGTGATAGGTAATGATGAAGTTTTTTTTCTTAAGGAAGCACGCAAACGGTGTGTGATTTCCTAAGTAACGAAAAATTTTGTTTATAATCCTTTTATATTTTTATTTTTAATGAAATTTATGAAACGTCAAGTGCGGGACAAAATTACCGTTTTTCCTTTAAAGGCCCATAACAGTTCGTCGCTTTGAAAGAATAACGCTGCAACTCAAAAAAATCGAAAAAGGACATTTTTATATTATTTTGTTCAGAAAAAATCGCTCTTTATGATGAACAAGCTACAACGCTGTATATAAAAATAAAACATGTGATTTTAACACAATTTTTGGAGAACCCTGATGTAACTCAAACTACCTTCACTCTTCTTTAAAATTACGTCATTAGTTAAAATGCCATTGAAGTCAATCATGCTACATTAGAAAAGAGATTAAAATGCGGTTTTTTAATGCTAGTTTAATTAAAATAGTCGCAATAATTTTGAGCACAAGCGCGATAGAAGTTTCTGAAAAGTTAAAAATTGCTCTCCTGAAAAATAGGCTTTTTTGAGTTGCAGCATTATTCTTCCAAAGCGACGAGTTGTGATACACGTGCATGCAAATTCTTTACTGCTTTATTTGTTTTTTCATTTAAACTGAGTATTGTATTTTTTGTTTTTCGCATTAAACTAGAGCTTTCGTAGTATAAATATCTCTACTTTCAGAGTGGTGAACATTAGGGAAAACCTGGGAAATCATGAATAGTTATAGACTTTCGTAAATCTAGAATAAGTCGAGGAAATGTTCAAATATTGATCACGAAAAACTTTTAGGGAGAAAGTAAAAGAAACACCACATCTTAACATTTGTGTTTTTAACTACAATTTAAAAGTCATTCTTTTCTAGTCCATCCATTCTAGAAGTTTCATAAACACTTCCAAGTTGATTTCCGAAAAACCACCATCTTCGATTGCTGAAGCTACGCCTCCCCCTCCCCCCAAACTTAAAAAATTATTTCACAAAAAAAAAATTGGTTTGCACTATAGGGACAAATGTTTTATGCATTTTACATGGACAATTACTTTTAAATTGGAGCGGCAGCATTAAATTGGATTATTTTGATAAGGAAGGTTTGTTATTGACTGCTGTCAGTTGATTTGCAGTTACGTTAGGTAACGCATTTGTTTATTTATGAAACTAACTCTCTTTTTAATATCAATTTGTTTTATCATTCCACAGGTAAATATTTTAAATCATAGTGTCTTTTGTTTTAAAAATAACTAATAGCACTTTCATTAAACCTAGTTTCCAGCCGAACTAGTATATAGTTCACCCCCCTCCAACATGGCTATAAATAACAACATAAATAACACCTAAGTATCATTATTTGTGCAATTTTCAAGTTTAAAATTTGCAACTGTCTTTTAAACCAAATCAAATCACACACACAAATAGCTATTGTATGATTTTAACAATTAATTTAAAGTAGGCTTTTAAAAATTGCTTTTAGAAATTCTTTTTTTCGAAATATGATTTTAATTCAGAAACAGAAATTTTGAGGAGATGTTTTGTTTTTCTTGTTTTACAGAAATATGCAAATTTCCTGAAATTATAAAGCTAAAGAACAATATTTCTTCATTTGAATATTTAGAACCATCTACATGATTTTTTAAAGTTCTTTGCAATGCTATTATTAGCTAATTATAATTCGTTCTTTAGATTACACATGGAAAACAGAGTATTTATAGCAAATTGCTGTGAATATAAAGCATACTTTTATTATTTGCTGTTATTCATCTTTTTATTATTGCTTTCTAAACAATTTATAAAGCGAAACATATAAACAAGTGTACAAAAAACGCTTGTTTTTTCTTTTCTTTTCTTTCTTTCCCCTTCAAAATCTGATATCGTTCTTCAAATTCGAATGTAACGCATTTAAATGCTAAATAGTTGGAAGGTGAAAATATGTCCTATCCAATTCTTTGGACTATTATGTGCCCCCCCCCCACTGGTCAAACGTTACTTCCTGTGCGTTTGTATTTGTGCGCATTTCGAGCTTTTAAAATTGGACGAAAGATTTTCATTTTTCAGTTCAAAAAAAAAAAAAAAATAGAACATGAGAAATATTTCGTTCGAAATCAGTTCTAAACGAGATCTTTCAAAAAAGGAAAAGTAAAAGAAGAAGTAAAGAAAAAAGAGATTCTTTCATTAAAAATTATCAGAAGGGACGAACAGAAAGACAGATCAACGTGCAAACATATTCGTGAACCGACATCTTTTTTTTCTTTTTTAATTTAGTTACTTTATTATTTATTTATTTACTTATTTATGTATTTATTTATTGATTCATTTATTTATTTAATTATTTATTATTTGTTTTTGTTTAGTGCTATTTTAAAGCATATTAAGCATCACTTCAAGCTCTTTTTTTAGCCTACTTTCCCGTTAAAACTAAAAGAAAGACGAAAAAAGTACTAAAAGTGGCTTAATGCATCCAAAAAATATCGCCAAGTCCAAAACATATCGCCAAGTCCGAAAAAAAAAGCCAAAAAGAAATAAAAAGGTAAAATGAATATCGAAAAATTAAACATTTGAAAGTGAGGTATTGAGATGGGGAATTTGTATGTCGGTCGGTCTGTCTGTCCCCATCTAATAACTTTTGATTGAACATTCCGATTTGGACAAACTTTTTTTTTTGTTTGAAAGATCTCGGCGAGTACAGCTCATTCCCATATTTGATTTTTCGATTTGAACAATTTTTGGTTCAACTTTGAACCGTTCAAACAACCTGTCCCGCGATGCTAACTTTTGAGTGAACAAACTTTTTTTTGTTCGAAAGATCTTATCAAGGATACTTCATTCCCGTATTTACATTTCCGATTTGAACAGTTTTTCGTTCAACATTGAACCGCTCAAGCAAGCTGTCACCCCTAATAACTTTTGAGTGAACAATCCGATTAAAATAAACTTTTTTTTCGTTCCAAGGATATCAGCAAGGATACTTCATTACCGTATTTAAATTTTAAATTTTGATTTTTCGATTTGAACAATTTTTGGTTCAACTTTAAACCGTTCAAACAACCTGTCCCGTGATGCTAACTTTTGAGTGAATAGTCCGATTTGAACAAACTTTTCTTTGTTCGAAAGATCTTATCAAGGATACTTCATTACCGTATTTACATTTCCGACTTGAACAATATTTCGTTCAACATTGAACCGCTCAAGCAAGCTGTCACCCCTAATAACTTTTGAGTGAACAGTCCGATTTAAATAAACTTTTTTTTTTTTTTTCAAAGGATCTCAGCATTGATACTTCATTACCGTATTTAAATTTTCAATTTGAACATTTTTTCGTTCAACATTGAACCGTTCAAGCAACCTTTCCCCACCTAATAACTTTTGAGTGAACCGTCCGAATGGAATAAACTTTTTTTTGTTTGAAAGATCTCGGAGAGGCTCATTCCCATATTTCGCTTTTTGATTTGAATCATTTTTCTTTCAATATTGAACCGTTCAGAAAAAAAAATTAACATTAGCGTCTACGGGGAATTTAAGTTGAACGTTGATCCTGAACTTAAAGTCGGATTTCCTTCAAACTAACTTTGATAAATAATATTTGTAAAGTACTTTTCTGAATAATCCTTCTGTGAGGACTCTGATTCCGACTCCGACTCCGCAAATATGGCGGAAATGCAGGCTCAGAAAAAAATCACTGACTGTGCAGACGATTTTTTGTTTATTTATTCATTTGTTTTATTTTATTTATTTATTGTTTATTTTTTTCTTTTGGCAGACGATTTTTTTTGTAACAAAAATTCTTCATTCACGAGGGCATTTTATTCTATATTTATATTTAACAACTGGCAACGGATTAAAAGTGAAATTCGAGACAATTTATTAACGGACGAGTTTTTTTTCTTTTTTTTTCTTTCTTTGATAAAATGTGTTTTTTCACTTGTGCTCTCTTTGTATTTTTATTTATTTATTTATTTATTTATTTTATTTATTTATTTATTTATTTTTTTTTTTTTGAAAACGATTGAGGATTTTTTCTACGGAAGAACTGTAACAGTTACATTCTTTAAAAGGTGCGACAAAACTTTATTTATTCGTTTATTTACTTTTTACGTGTCTATTTCATCTGATGAGAGGGTTATATTTTGCTTTTTGAAATCAGCTTTAAGTGCTAAAAAGGTATGTTTGACACAATTTTCAGTCTCAGATAATCAAGAGAATAAGGATCAGATGCTAGAATGCCGATGTCGATGTACGGGAAAGTAGGCTCGGTTAGTTCTTGACAAAACTTCTTGTTTTCTTTTGCGGGAAAATAGGATGGAAGTTTTTCCATTTCATTCGTTTAGGTCCTTGGACATTTCAATGCGTTTTAACTTAAAAGTTTGTCAGAAAGTTAAACCTTTTATTTTAAAAATTAAGAACATCAGAGATGATACATTTTTACTACAACAAAATCGAGAAGTCGCAGTCATTCCAAATAAAATTTTAGCCTTCTGTTTTAAGAAACAGAAAGGAAAACTAATGAATGAACTTAAAAAAAAAGTATTAACAAATGTATTTTAAAATAGACATAATATTGAAGAATAATCGATTGGTAGATTGCATGGTCTCTTACAATTTACGCATGACCGAAGATTAAAGTGCTATATTTTCATTCTACTGTAAGATTTTATTTGTAATCGCAAGTTGTTTTTGTTTTGACAAAAATGATGGGGACCAAAAATGATAAATACCAAAAATGAAGGGAAAATATGTCCTATCCAATTCTCTGGTTTATTATATCCTCCCCCCCTCTAAAATTTCACTCTTTACTTTTATAACTTTTTAATAAAAGTTGAAATGCTATTTCCCATCGAAAAATATTAGCGAACGGTAAAGATTGAGTGAGATTGAATTAAAATGAATTAAAAGCGTGAGAAAACTAAAATGATTTTACTTCTGATACAATCCGTTAATCTGTAAAGTAATGTACTGTATTCAGTTATTTGCTTTTTCTTTCTCCGTTCTTAACATTATTGAGTTCTGTCTGTAAAGATGAAAATGTAAAATCCATGTCTCTTATAAAATAAACGATTTCAACCTCAATATTCCCCTCAGTGTATTTTACAAGTAGGTACTATCATTTCAGTTTTTTCAAACTACTTCGAGGAAAACTTTGTACTTGACATATTAATGTTTTTTTATGAATTTGTTGGAATTCTCGATATAAATTTTATTAAATTATCATTTTAGAATTTTATTTAATTAGAAATGTTTATGTCTTTATCCATGTAGTTGTGCAGAAACAAATATTTTCAACAAAAGTGAAACGTTCTATTCTTTCTAAATAGAAATGAGAAAATTTTATATCTCATGACAGACAGCAACAGAAAGAAACACTTAAGGAAGAATAGTTGATGTACAAATTTATGTGAGTATATTTGAAGCTGATTTTAAATAAGAATGAATTTCTTAGCGGAAGTTAGCGCTGACTTTAACCCATTAATGCCTGACATTTTCTTTCCAAAAATATTTTATATACTGATTACAAACGGTGTTTAATCGACAGGGAAAATAATAAAAAAATTATTATGTAAAAAATAACTTTTTTATTAAGGAAAGAAAAATCGTCCCTTAAAAATTTCGATAGACCCTAGAGGGTGCAGACTTATTAAGCTAAATAAATTTTCTGCCTACGATATAATATTTAAAAAGACATTTTATAGGAAAAAATAAAATCAGCAATTAACATAAACTGGGAAGCTGGGAATAACTTTGAAAACTTAGCTTTTTTTCTTGAGATTGTGAACGATGTCATTTTTGATAAAGATCATATTAAAACTGCTACAGAACACACTTTACAATGGTTATGTGCTGCAATCTGTTAATAACAAATTGAAACAATACCAAGGTACTCATTGAACACTATTATTTGGTTGAAATGTTCATTTTGGGGAAATTCAGATCCTTTTTTGGACCGTAACTAAAAAGGGACGCTAGGCATTAATGGGTTAAATAGGAATGGAATTTTTGACAGAACTTCAAATAATTGACATTTAAAATAGACATTATTAAAGGGCAGCAATTTGCAACTAAACATATTTTCGTTAATCTACAAATTAGTCATAAGTGTAAATAACCTTTAAATGAGCGCATTAAGGTCGGGTAAACATAAAATATATTGAATAATTACGCATGGTTTAATTCTTTGGTATAAAAATGCTTAAACAGCTCTACACTGACTTTTGTTTGAAACAGCGCTCCGTTTTGTGACTTTAGAAAATGGGACGGCGTACTTGAGAACAGGATTGTCACGTTCAACACGATCCCTATAGTCAGGGGCACCCCTAACAAAAGCTTTTTAAGGAAGGAGGGAAAAAATTCGCAATTTGATCAATGAAATTCGAATTCTTATGAACGTTTTACCTTCTCTCTCCTGCCCTTGTCGCTTATTTGTGTGATTATCAGCCTAGATGGCACAAGACAGCAACAAACGAATAATAAATACAATACGAGCATGCACTGCACACGTGTTATGCATAAATAGCATCTAATGGGAAAGAACGTTTAGCGTGGTTAAAAATATTTTTTTAAAAAGTCCAAATGTTGTAATATTTTTATTTACCAAATAAGATACCAAAGTCGCTAACATTTATTTATCTGAACCCCACCAGTCACCACCCCTGATAAGGGTTTAACCGAAAATAACAAATATAGTTTAAAAAACAAAAATATGCTTTTTGAAATTCTGGTCGTTCTGAGAAATTTTTCAAAGGTAAAATTTACGTTTTTTTGCAAATGTAAAGTAATATACTTAATACTATCTCACTAATACAAAAGGTTTTTCTCTATTTCATGATACTCTAACTGATTTCTCTCTGATTTTCAAAACTATTGAATATCCGCTAAGTTTCGCACTTAAAATACATCAACATGTAATGTAGTTTAGCCTTTTATTATAATAATAGAATAAAATATATTTTATATTTGTCAGGAATGTGAATTTTATCTTTTATTCAGAGAAACATACATACATGCAAACCCATATGTGAAACTAATAAAAGTGTATTAAGTTTGCCGAGTTAGAAAATTTTTTGAGAGGTCACTATGACCTCCCGTGACCTCCCATAGCCAAGCCTTTGCGTAGGGTAGGGTCACCTTGCTCAAACTTCGCGATGATTTTCCAAATGATCCCCGTGATCAATCCACTACAGCGCTGGCCGGTATGGCGATTTATCATACTTCCGGGACTCCGCTGAAGTCATTCTTCAAGGTCAACGGGAATCGGGGAGAAAATGTCGCCTCTGCGAATCCGATGACTGCTGTTGGAGGATTCTTTTTTAGAATCAGTTTGATATTTTCTGCTATAACAATGCTCTTACTGTGTTGAACTGCTTTCTCTCCCTCGCTCTCTTTATTTATTGTTGGAATTTTTTAATGGCGATTAAGAATTCTGTGGGCAGAAAGGGCTTAGGACAGTTGTTTATTGAACAACTGTATTTAGAATAATTTAAAATGCTCAGAGGCAGGTGTGGATACGGAAATAGCTTCTAAGAGAAAAGCATGGAGACTCTATATCAGGGGTTCCCAAAATAGTCCACAGGGACCCAAAGGGGTCCCTCGTAGTTTGCAAGGGGTCCATATAAACGAAAGAAAAATTTGGGGATCCACAAGATGAAAATAGGGGTCCACGAGCCAGGATCATTAGCAAAAAATCTGAGCAACAGCTGCATCAATTGCTACAATTTATAACGAATGCAATAAACAAAATTCGTAACAATACTTAACACTGTACATTATTATTTGTGCAGAGAGAACTTCAATAAATTACTTTTTCACTTTGAAGCATACCATATACACGTCAAAGTACACTGGATGTTAAAAGGATCACGCTTGACAAGGTTTTTATTATTATTATTGTAAAAACTTTTTGGCAGTGATGTCTCAGTGGATTATCAATATTTTTGATGACATTGAAAAATCGATATTTTACAGTAAGAGTTGATTGGAATAAGCACTAATGAAGAACTTAAGATAAAGTTTAGGTAAAGGGGGCATTAATATTTCTGTCTCCAGAAAGACATATCTATATCTCATCCTACCTTTGAAATATCACAAGAAAATTTCGCTAAGCTTTTGCATCTTCATACCTCGTGAAAACAAATTTCAGTTGAATCACAATATTTCTTTAAAAAATCTTTTTTTTTCCCGTGTATACCTGTTCCATATCAGAATATGTGTACCTGGTTTAAGTTTTGAGCCATTATTATTATGAAAGTATGAATAAAAATGTTACGTTTTTTTCCTCACCTGTTTTCTTTTAACTTTAACTTTATTTTTTTTCTCTGCAGTAAAACTGTCGAACTGAATTTTTAGAAAATTTTCAAATATTTAAGGAGTTTTTGATTGCTTAAAATATCAATATTAAAAGAGCTCTGATACTGTTGGGTAAATTTCCGATAAATCTTGTTATATTCACATATATCTTGCTTTTATCTTGTTGTTTCGGAACATCTATAATGGAACTTAGCCATCTAATTTGCGGTTTAAGAATACTTCAGTTCTATTACTTCAGTGCTGACTAGTTTTGGAACGACCCTTAGGAAGGGGTCCACGAGACACTAGAAAACTCGGCAAGGGTCCACGGATCAAAAAAGTTTGGGAACCCAGCTCTATAGTGATTCAACTATGTGTGGTTAGGAAGAAAAAAAACTTTCCCGCGATTTTTCATTATTTTCTTCCTTTTTTTTTAAATTAGAAAAAACAAATTAATTAACTTTTTTTTGAGCGCGAAAGGACACAATTATAAATTAATAAAATTTATTTATAATAAAAGCTATTCTAAGCGAGTATTCTGTTGACAGACTTTTCTATTTATACGCAGGCATTCAAGACAGGGGTTCAGTTATAGGTCGTTAGGGGGGTGAGCTGAGCAATCAATATAAATGCACTCTGAGAGAAAAATATCCTGTCAGCTACCTTTTTGTGAGCACAGAAGTTTAAATACAAGATGAAAAACATCTAAATGAATACATTTTGAAATGCAGTTAGTAAGTACGAACTGCATTTTACGTAGAACAATCTGCAAGAGCTATTTCATTTTTATGATCTTTTCTTAATGTTTAGGAATACATTTTTTCAGAACTGTAACCTTACTAAGCCACCTGTGCAGGAACTGTGAGTGAACAGGAGTGACCAAAAATTAGAAAATAACTACCTACTTGTCGGTGCCCCAAATGTTACAATTGATCTTTCTAATTTAGATCGAATTTAATATGAAGTTTTTGAAAATGTTTTTGAGTACATCAAATGTGGTTGGTTCAATATATTTTGCTTCGGTGAATGTCGGTGATGTTTTTTTCAGTGCTTTTTTAGTTTGTTAGAATATTTTGACCTTTTCTTGGCGTTAATCTTATTGGGAAACCGTGTTCGTGATAAGGACAATTCGCCGTTTATTGTAAAAGTGCTGACCAATGTAATTTAAACTTAACATTTTACATGGCACGATTTTTTTTTCCTATACTTTAAGAGTTATTTGATGAATGTACAAAATTTAGAGACAATTTGAGTCATAAATTAGCGAGATATCTGTACTTAAACTTTAAGCTGGCTTTTTTTGGCTTACTTAACTTATTTAAAATTTAGAACAGAAGTTATCATTTGTAATTTAAAAAATATTTCTTTGCTTTTTCAATTACGTGCAGGGAGAAACAGCTTTCAATTTACTGAAGCAATGTTTCCCAATCAAATCTCTTAGCTTTTGTCGGTATTGAGTTTAATGGGAGATCTGGTCATTTTTCTTCATAAGTAATAATAATAATGGCATTCCAAAGTAATAATAATAATGGCAAAATGTTAGGAATGAAGTAAAAAAAAACAATAATCACTCAATTTAACAATGAAATCGTTTTGCTGGTATTTTTTTTTGAATGAAAAATAAAGTGCTTTTTTTTTCCCTTCCCTTCATTTTCATCTTAACTTTTTTCAATTTTAAGACTGCGGAAAAGTTCAATTTGGAAGGTAGTATTAAAACTTTTTGAATTGTTAAAAAGACATTAAATTACAGGTTTTAAAGACAAATTAAAAATCTTTTTCGAAAATAATATCCCGAAACTGTTCAAATAAAAATTGGATGGTTAAGCGAGGTTATCAGGATGAGACATTTGGAATTGATAAAGTTTGTTCGAATCTATCTTTTTGAGCAAACACGATTGTTTATTGCTTTTGCTTGATAGTCGTTGACGCTCTTTTGATTTTTCGGATTACCATGCCGACGAGAATAAATCTAGCTAGCTCGCTGTTTTTATTTAAAGAGACGAGTTTTTGCCGTCACGGTTATAAATTGTCAACGGTTTGCGTCTATTAATTTTTTCCCCAAGCTTAACTCAAACAGTTTTTAAATTAAGCAACGTTTTTCAGGCAAAATGACGTTTTTTTCCCCCACGAAAAACACCTGTATAGATGAACTTAAATAACAAAGCTTCATCAAAATGTAAAACTTCCAGGTTATTAATTCACATCATTTAAGATTGATGCAAAATAAAAATATCATTACAGTACAAGGTGTAAACCTTTATGATAAGTGTATGGGGGAAACTTGGCCACAATAAACATATTTTTACCACCACATTCTAATTACCATTTTTATATTTTTTAATGGATAAATTTCGAATAGTCTAAACCCCTAACCTAGAAAATCACCAATCATTACGTGATAGGTGCTACTTTTTTCTCTATTTTCATTCCATTTCATTTGTAGAAACAAAAAATTGTGTATTGTCTTATCGCCATTTGCAATTGAGAAGAGCATAATTTGCATTTAACACGCCAAAAATTCAAACGAATAATGTTGGCTGCATGCTGGAAGATTTTTTTTTTCAATAAAAATAGCACGTATACAAATACGTATACCCGACAGATAACCAATTACAAGAAATGTCGCTATCACTTTTACAAACAGTGGCGTAATTCCTCAAGGTCCACTTAGCTAAGTCAAGCAAAATCAAATTCTTTAAATTGTAAACAGAAGCAATCGGAAAGTTTATTTTAATTTTGCATACACAATAAACAGTGCATAGAATCGAGTAAATAAAGAAAAATGTCTTTAAAAAAAAAAAAAACATTAATTTTCATGGCCCTTTTTCTATGCCACATAACAAATTTCGCTCTTTCTTTATAATAGCCGACGAACATCAGCCGAACGCATCACTGACCTTTACTTGACCAAGATACAGGAATATAAAGACTTCCCCGAAACTTTGCTTGAATATTGCACCTGTTGCTAATCTTCACCCGCCCAACACCCCCTTTCTCTCTCTCGTTCTACTGAAACTCGTGGAACTACTGCTGGTCGCGTCGCGTCTTCGCTTTGTACTGTTTCTTCCACACTTCCTCTCTTATCGGAATAGAAAACGTGCAAACTGTTTTGTTCCAGAAAACGAGAAAAATACAAAATGGCGTTTGACCAGAGCGTTTTCCTGGGAAATTAACTGAGCTATCTTTAGCACATTTCGGAAGAACCTAGTAGGTACTACAGCAAGTGTCGCCTTCAACTACTTCTAATAAACAAAAATTTGTACCAGTAATTTATATAAAGTACAGTGTTTCTTCACAGTTTTGATAAGTGGAACAGTATTAAATATACACTTTTTATGGAACCCTTGATTTATCTTTAGTAATATAAGATGACTACCATTTAAAAATGGCTTATTTTGAGATTCAAAACAAAAAAAATGCGAAAAGTTATTTCAACTAACACTTATATAGTCACCAAAAAGAATAATACACAATTTTTTCAAACAATGAAATATTTGTCGTTTTAATAGAATTTCAAGTACTTGTACTGACATAGTTACAAGTCCTACATTAATAATAAATTGGTTTTTAAACCCTTATTAATTTTGATGTCTTATTTTACGTTCTTTCGAAAAATACTAATTTAAAGGAAATAGATAAATATAATTACCTTCGTGCTTAAAAATAAAAACATATATTACAGCTTTGCGAAGTAAAAATACGCAGAAATACTTCAGACACGTGTTTCGGCTTTACAAGGACCGCCTTTATCAATGCAAAAAATGCGAGCAATGGATGAAGACATCCGACAAAAGGAGTACCTTGCAACGCCGAAACACGTGTCTGCAGTATTCCTGAGCATTTGTTTTTTTCAATGTTGTATTATATGCTTTTACTAATTAAAAGGATCACTCAAAAGACTTATTTCAATTAAGAGAAATAAAGTTAAATTTCACGGAACCCTTAAGTGATTCCCATGGAACCCTGGAGTTCCACGGAATACAAGAAATGCTGCGTGAATATCAGACGGTGTAATCTCTTATTGTAACGCAGTTCCGAGGTATAAAAAATGAATTCGTTTCTGAATAATTCAAAGTTTTTTTTCAATGAAATATTGCAGCTAAGTTATTAAACATTGATTTTTATTTATTTGAAATGCTCTTTTTTAAATGTTTTTGATTTTCTATGCTCTATAGTTAATTTTAAGTAAGTTATATTTTGCAAAGATTAAAATCTATCTTATATTTAAAAAAAATGATTAAATTTGTAACAAACTGATAAATAATTTTTAATTAATTAATTTGATAATATAAAATTGCATTGTCATCTAGTATGAGGTCGCATTCCAAATTTCAAAAGAATCCGATTACAGGGAGTGAAACTTGAGTTGCAAGATTTGAGCAAGAGATATAAGCATATGCATATATAAATATATGGAGATTGTGAGCTAATAATAACTGGAAAAAGAAAAAAAAAGGAACTCTTTTGAGAAATAATGTGTGATAAATATTAATAGGACGGTTTATGTCGTTGTGACCGACTGCTGGAGACTGGTCGAGCACTTGTACACTTACCCTACATTAAAAGTTTGAAAGAAAAAATTATAATTAAAAAAAACTAAAAAGCACGCTTTTAGAATTAATCAAATTAGGAAATAAAAAATAATTCTTAACAAAGGAGTAAAATTACGGACGAGACAATAAATGTCATTGTTGTAAAAGCGTGAAGTCCTAGATATCAATCGTAATAATTTTTCACTAGTTTCATTCCAAAATGCAGTTAGTCTTAAAATACAGTGAACTCTCAGTTATACGCCGCCTCATTTATGCGCCTTTTTCACTTATACGCCTTTATCACTGTATATTTTAAATAGACCTAGCACATTCCATAGCAAAATAATGATAGTATCATTCGTTTATGCGTCGCTCTAAATATAAATATTTCGTTTATGCGCCGAATTTTCCCTAAAATATAAAAAAAAATGCGTTTTCTTTAAAAATAAAAACTGAGCATTTTTCTTCACTTTCCTCTTTAATCTTTTGCCTTTATTACTCACAGAAGGCATTTTTTCCGCTTGAACTAGAGTTCGGAGAGGGTCAATTATCTATTATTATGCATCGTTTTAAAGGGAACGGTTTATAATTAGGTATACTACAATTTTTGTTTTCTCTTTTTTATCATCGTAGTTGCGTTACAGTAATTGCCAAACCGTAGTAAAATGTCCCTTTTCTATAGAAGAATTCTTATTCACTCTCTCATTAGAAACTATGTTGCGTTTTAGTCCTTAAACTAGGCTTGTTCACTTATACGTCTCTCTCACTTATGCGCCTTTTTCTGTTGATCCCTTGGGCTGGCGCATAAGTGAGAGTTCACTGTATCATACAAAGTACCCCATGCTTTTAGAATGTCATATCATGGGGGTACTGATGTTAATTTTCTTGTCAGTAATTTTCTTTTAAGGTTAAGAATTCGTTTTTACTTTTAATTTGATTAACTCTAAAGCAGATGTATTAAAAATGCATTTGATTTAGAAATAAAATTAAAGATTTCTATGTTGCCAATGTAAATAGCGAGATATAGTGCCTAGTCCGGTGTAACTTTATTTGCGAAAAAATAGCTAGTTTTTAGATGTATAACGAGTGTTATGCTGCCACATGTCATAATTCATCTAATCCAATATGTAATATAGTTTAGCACTTAGTATTAATTATAGTATTAAGTATATTATTTTAGCAGTGCAGGATGGCTATTTGCGTATTTGGGCAAATGCCCGGTGCGCCGCTCTAAAAGGTGCTAATGGAGCGTCCGCTTTTATTCTAATGGCAAATTTTATTGTATTAGTTTTTTTTTTCAGTTAAAAAAATGAAGATTTTTTTTTTTTTTTTTGCTTGCAACAGAAAATATCGGAAAGAAGAAAAGGGACTTTTAGCTTTGTAAAGAGCGTGACTTTTGTTTTTCAGAGTCAGTTACAAGTAAACATGCAGGTGAAACTAATAAGAGCGTGCTAAAAAATGTGAAAAGTCTTAATTTCCTGATTTTCGCAGTAAAAGAGAGTGAGAGAGAATTTTAAAATCTTGAGGCAAATAAATATGATGACTAAAGCTGTTATTATGGCCGTTTAGGACCTATCTAGTCAACATCCTATCGCAGAGTGGAAATACTCCGCTTCAAATCACTCAAGCGGAAAAGAGAGATTCGATGGATAAGACGTGGAAGAGATAAAAGTGATTTCATGAGAGGATATACATATATTTTTTTAAACATGAGAACATTTTCTAAAGCAGTGGTGCTCAACCTTTAACTTGTGGCTTAAGCAAATTAAGGATTCAAAAGGTTTTTGGCGAGCCACATATAGAGAAGAGCGTCGAATTTCCGGATCCGAGCGTATTTCGGATTTTCAAAAATAACCGAGAAAATACCGCTTAAGGAAATAGTATAATCAAGTGAAGTGTTTATGCAATATGTATGATATAATATACAATACAATAAAAACATAATGCTACAATGTATAATTACATTTTTTAACCAAATTAAACAACAATTAACTCTTATTATTTACTGAACATAAAGAGAAAATATAAAACTATTTGTAATACTGTACGTATTCTGAGAGAAACTATAATATCGTAATTAAAACAAAGAAAATTGAATAAACTTCTAGAAAATATAGATATCCCCCAAAAAAGATTGAATTAAATCTCTTTAAGTAAGATTTAACTCATTTGAAAAAATTACTCTTCGCTGAGAGAGCTTTGAAACGTGCGTTTGAATTCTTTACTTTTCAGATATTTTACCTTAGGATTTTGATGCTCCACTGTATTTGAAAATGCAAAAATTCTTGTGATAAGTTAAATGCGCAATTTATATTAAATTTCAAATGAAAATTTAGCCTGAGAAGAACAAAATTAAATGCGAAACCCGAGATTTGGTTATTCTACAAAAATAGTGAAAATCAATTTTGATAACTACCCCAATTTATCCTATTTCTTTAAAATTCATTCTCTATTAATTCTGAATTAATGTTTTTTCCCATTTTATTTGTGATAAATTATAATGTATGTCGTTCACTGTAAAAGTGATGTGACAACTTGGAAATGATTTTTTTATGCCTTGTTATAAAAAGCCCTTTACAAGTTTTTCCCTGAGTAAAAAATTCATCTTTATATTTCTAAAAGTGCTTTGCTTCGCTTTTATTCTACAGATATAACTAAATGCGATTATGACAGCTCCGATAGGAGGTGACGGGAGATCACTGGGACTTCCCAAAAATTTTTTATTCGGCTGATTTTGCTGACGAGTCGACAAAACTTGGAGACAATATTACGATATTGAGATTATTTTTTCGTTTTAAATTTTTTAAAAACTTTTTTAATGGTACCTACTGTTTTATCTCTATAAATGTTATGTGTGTATGATATGTGTGCGTGCTCTTATTTTATCTTTCCGTAAAACTAATTTCATTCGGCAAATTGAGAAATTTCCCTCTTCCGAAAGTTTTGATTCAATGAATGTGATACTACTAAGCAAACAAATTCGCATTTTAAAAATAGGAAGATAGACCATTTTTACAACGAACGATACTTGTTAAAATGTAGTCAATTAAACGGACTGTATAAAATCCCAATTTCTCTATTTCTTTAGGATTATTGGAAAAGGAAAAGGATGAAAGTCTTCCCTAGCTGTCCCATAGAGGGGGAGGGGAGGGGCAAAGCGAAAGTATGTGGGACTTGAAGAGGAAAGTGAGAAGCATATGTGAACACGTATCTCATGTGAACATGGTCATTTTGACTAAGATAGTTAAATGTTAAAAACCTTGAAAAATTCTCAAATGATGGCAGTACCGGTCTGAATAATACACAAAACTTTTAGAGCATTGTGCCATTTTGTGTTTCTGTAGTGGCAGCTTCTTTGTTTCAGCAGGTATTGCATGTAATTGCATCAGTGTTGTTGACATGAAACTATTCAATTAAACTTAATTGTTGCAAGCCATTATATAATCATTCACGTAAATTTATTACAATGTTTTAAAAAATATAGATTAAATTTGAATTGTTTATTTTTGAAATGATTGTTTTTCTGGAGGTTGATACTGGGCGCTTGGAAAAACAAAATCTGGCGTAGATGTGAACAATTCCCAGATCCTCTCCACGCTATTGATATTAGCGCAAGGTTATTATAAGTTTTGAAAAACTAAGAATTCGTAATTACTACTTTTCGATAATTTACTTATAAATTTACTGTTAACTTATTTAAAAATTATTGTTATTTGGTGTGCACCTATATTAAAATTAGCCGCTTACCGATTAATCGGCTATTGATAACGGAAAGCTTATTAGGCAGAGCCAATAAACGATCATAATTATTATTTTTAATGCTATCAATTTCTCATTTTTTTTCCTTTCACAATTTCATCAAAAGACACGTCTGAGCAAAGTAATCATGAAATACTCAAGCGCACCTGCATTTTCTGCTGAAAGAGAAAGACTTTCGTTTGGGAGGAAAAAACTAAATGATGTCCTGACAACGATAAAATAGTCATGATTTTAGATTACAATTTAAAAGGACTGGGGCAGACTCGTTATTTAGGGGGGACAGGAGGGGTCAATTTCACCCCCTCCCCTCCTGACTTTGGGAAATCAATGTATTGGCATATAAGTGGGTGTGGGTTTTGCTACTTTTTGGTAATTTTTACATTGTGTATGCATCCTTTGACCCCCCTGCCCCCCCTTCCCCCCTCAACCCCGGAAAAATTTAAAATGACGGGCCTGGACTGGGATTTTATTATACTTAATACTGTCAAGTGAATATCCTTTGGGAGATTATTATTAGTATTTTTTTTTTTTGTTTGTTTTAGTATTTCGTTCAGCAACACAGTTTTTTAATTCTTTGTCTTGATTTAACTCAGTACACTTTCTATACTACATGTTACATATTGCTCATAAATTTATTTATCATAGTTTCTTGCTCAAGGCATATGTAACGTAATTTTATTTTTTGAAAAAATCCTAACACCAATGGCCAAAATTTGGCTGATTGTAAATAAAATAAAATACATGTTTTTTCGCATTCCAATTTATAAGTCATTGAATTTAATTGTAATGTAAATGTTAGCTGTGAGGGCTATACCGCAAAAAATGAAGTGGTGTTTTTACAGTATAATACTGGCAGCAGTGGCTCCAGTTGAAAACTGTAAAATTAGCAAATTTTGCAGTTTATTACTGTAATAATATCGCAATTTTCATTGATTCTTGTTTGATAGAAAAAAAGTGAATATTACCTTCCGATATTCTTTTGTTTTAATCATTATGACAATGTTTCTTATTAATACCGTGCATTATTACAATATTTTAGTGAAATTACATAAGATTTAGCAGTGCTTAAAGTGAGGAAAAATATATTTTGCAATCACTTTCGAAGAAAATTAGTATGTATTATTTATGTACTTTCAACGCAAATTCGTAGTACATTTGAGCTTAAGTTGATCAATAGGCTTTAGGGACTCTTAAAAACAATTTAACCCATTAATGCCTAGCGTCCCTTTTTAGGGACGGTCCAAAAAAGGGTCTGAATTTCCCCAAAATGAACATTTCAACCAAATAATAGTGTTCAATGAATACCTTGGTATTGTTTCAATTCGTTATTAACAGATTGCAGCACATAACCATTGTAAAGTGTGTTCTGCAGCAGTTTTAATATGATCTTTATCAAAACTTCGCATCGTTTACAATCTCAAGAAAAAAAGCTAAGTTTTCAAAGTGATTCCCAGCTTCCCAGTTTATGTTAATTGCTGATTTTATTTCTTCTTATGAAATGTCTTTTTAAATATTATATCATAGTCAGAAAAAAATGTTAGTAAAAAAAGTATGTACCCTCTGGGGTCGATCGTAACTTTTAAAGGACGATTTTTCTTTCCTTAATAAAAAAAATATTTTTTACATGATATTTTTAAAATTATTTTTCCTGTCCATTAAACACTATTTGTAACTAACCAGTACATAAAATATCTTTGGAAAAAAAATGTCTGGCATTAATGGGTCAAAGAAACATCTTTAGCACTTTTTTTTAAGAAAAAGCTGTTTTCGGGTGAAAGGCACTTTTTACTTCTAACATGCAGACTTAAACATTATTTTACTCAACTTATCTAATAATCTAATATGAATAATTAACATATTTTGTATGCGTAATTGAACTTAACAGATAAAAAGAAAGAAAGGAAAGGCCATTAAGATAATAGATACTACAGATTAGATAAATGAGATACAAAATGCACTGACAGCATATTTGTTCGTCGGAATACTTCAACTGACTGGCAGGTCTTTTTACTACACTGCAAAAAAATGAACTGTTGTTTTTACAGTATAATACTGGTATCCGAGATTCCAATTTAAAACTATAAAATGCACAGTTCTAAACTGTAAAACTATCCATTTTACAGTTTCTTACTGTAAAGTTAGAAATTTTACTTTATTGCCGTAAAATTTGGCTGTGTTATACTGTAAAAACAACAGTATAATACTGGCGCAAAGATTCCAGTTTAAAACTGTAAATTGCACGGTAATAAACTATAAAATTAGCAATTTTACAGTTTAGCACTGTAAAATTAGCAGTTTTAGTTTATTACTTTAAAATTAGCAATTTTTTGTGTTTATTACTGTAAAATTAGCTGTATCATACTGCAAAAACAACATTCAGTTTTTACAGTGTACTACATGTTGTTGAATTCCTGCACACGTAGAAAGTAAATTTAAGTTTCATACCCCTAGGAATGTACTTAATAAATTTTATATATTATTTCTTTGGTGTTTTCTGTTACCTCGCCAGATCTCTTCCTTATTCGTTTATCAAACTCCATGATTTACCCCTCACTTTAAAGGTCATCATGCCGACTACTGACGAAAAATAGACTCATTGTTTAAAAATTGCGCTTTGTGAAAAAAAAAATTGTTACGTATTACTTCAATGAACATCATTCGTAAACTAAGCAACAATGACGCGGTTAGTCTTGCTTACAATATGAATGGCGTAAGTTCGAATCCGGGCAGAAATATTTCTTTTTAGTGGGTTTTTTCAACAGCAGAATTCTATTCCGACTTTCCATCACCATATATCCCAAGTAGCATCAACTCATCGGATTTTGCTCGGCCGATCATCGAACTCCTCGTAAACTGATCCCGTAACGCACGATGACATCGTTCCGATCAGTATCCGAGCACGGTTTTCGAGGAGATACGTTATATCGAGGAAAGCAATATCCTTCCGATCAATTTTCCCGATGAAAATAAGCCGAGCATCCAAAATTGATCTTAACTTCATCGGCACGGGACTGCACTGCTCGTAAATTGCTCCAAATCTCATCGTATTTTGAGCAAAACTCGGCGGATTTTGTTCGGATTCTGTTTGGCCGATGAGACATATTGGAGCAATTCCCGATGAGAACTCATCGAATCCGATCATCGGCCGATGAGAATTTCATCGGGTTTCGATGAATGGCCGATGAGATTATGCTGCTAGGGATATTATTTCTCAAATGTGTTTATTTTATTTTATTTTTATTTATTTATTTATTTGCTTTATTTTTTCTTATATTTAAGCAAACTTCAAATGTAAGACTTCATTAAGATTTTTTTCACTGCTATCAGCAAAAAATAAACAAACAATTCGCATTCTTGCTGTTATTAAAAAAATTACTTTAAAAAAAAACACGTTTCTGTATTCCTTCTGTCAAACGCGAATGCTTCAGCTAGTAGCACGGGTCAGCTAGTAGTAGATTATCTTTCTCACTTGCAACTTAACCTTTGTGCATTTTAAAAGTAGGGTAATGCGGGGTAAAGTGAAATTTTAAAACATTTTCAGTTTGCATCGCCACCTATTTAGCAATATTAAACTATGTGCTTAGTCAAAAAATAAATTGCTCTAAAAATTAAGATATATAATTCTACAAGTCATTTTCGAAATTTGATACCCATACTGTAACATATTTTATATAAAATTTTGTGATTCACAAAAAATACTTCTTGTTTTTATAAAATCGATACTGTTTTTGTAAGTAACATTTTAAATAGCAATTGATATCTACTGATGTCAGAGCAGTATTTATATAGTTAATTTTGGGCATGGTTAAATTTTAAATGTTCAATACAATTTACCAAGTGCACGAGCGGAAAAAGCGAACTAGGTACAGTGAAATAGTTTATTTCGTTTCCTTTTTTATCACTTATTAAGCAACTTACTCATTCAGTAATTCATTTACATTCCTTCCTTTAATAATACACTTATGATGATCTGTATAGTTTACAGTTTTTTTCTTCATGCAGCAGTTGCATGTAGCTAGTCCAAGAAATTAGTTTTCACTTAATGTTCTCACAGTATGCAATTTATAACTAATCGCCTTTTTTCTGCTTGTAATTAACCCGTTACCGCCTAACTATACCTTTTTATCATTTCGTAATCTTATTGGCTGGTTTCCTATTGAACCAATTTCCAATAGCAGACCAGCCAATAAGATTACTAATAAGATAAGATATGTCAAATTCACGTTATTTTTTCCTTACAATGTCTGGCAGTTTTTTATATTATTATTTTTTTTAAATTATATAGTAATTGCTTTATTACTAACGTGTGTACTGTACAAAAACAAGTCTCCCCACTTAAGGTTTATTATGTGAAAAATGTATTTTTGTTTCCTTCTTTTTTTTTTGTTTTTCTTCTGTGTACAGAATTTAATCCTTCCTCTTGTTCAAAAAATTCAGAGGTCAAGTACATGTGCACAGGGCTTTACTTCAAGATTTTTATGTTCTCACCGATATAGGTATGAGTCAATAGCAGAATTTTTCCTTTCAGCAGTTTGTAACGCAAATAAAAAACCTAAAAGTAGCTTGCTAGGTAAACCAGCATAAGATGAATCATAATACCTATTACAAATCATCACCAAGGAATGTTTAAAAGCCAGTTGTTTCATTTGAAAACTACACCGTACAGATTTCTTTTCTCTTTTCTATACAAGAAGTTAATTTCCCTTATAAAAAATAAAGGACTACAAGCTTAGTCCCTTGCCTCGTTCTTTCTTTTTTTGTTTCACATTCGTCTTATCTCATACATGAACTGTAATTTTTGCTTTAAATTCGACGACTTCGGGCAAAACCGACTTTTATTCAAAAAAACTTTTAATTAAGAACTGGTCTACAGGAATTCTCAACCATCTACGACGGGCCTTGCACGATACAGGGTTCACACGGTCTTGAAAATCCTTGAACTTTATTTTGACAACTAGGTTCCCTGGAAAACGGAAAAGTACTTTGATTTTCCAATAGCTTCTTGAGAAGTAGCTATAAGTTGGGGAATGTGGATCAAAGTGAAATAGTTAAGTTTAATTATCTACTTCAAAAGAAACAAATGGGAATTTTGTACTATAAATTATTGTATATAATGAAAGAATAATGCATTTTGTACTAAAACTTTAATTAAAATATTATTTTTCATCTTTAGCAGTTATAACTGCCAAAAACTTTAAAAAATCTGGGGAACATTTTTACCTCAAAAAATCATGGGGTAAAGTGAAAAACAAAACATTTTTGTTATGAAAATTTTTCAATTCGACGATTAACAATAATTTTCATCAAATGAATTTGTAAATAAACGAAAAAAAAATTATTTGCGGAAAATAAACGAATGAGCAAGTAAATGAATAAATAAATTGATTTGTGAGAAAAAATAAATGAATGAATAAAATAGAGAATGAATAAGAAAATGAGTAAATAAGTAAATAATTAAGTAAAAGAATGTAAATAAATTAACAAATGAAGAAATGCGTGCGTGATTTAATAAATGAATGAATAAGTATACGAAATGAACTATTTCACTTTACCCCGCGTGCACTTGACAAACTACATGGAACATTTTAAATTAAAACATGCCTAACATATAAAGTAAATAGGACTGCACTGGACCTCAGTGGATCTCAATTAATAGTTTAAAATGATAACTATACAAATTTTATCCTTTTATAAGAACAAGAAATATTTTTGAAAAACCAAGAATATTACAATAGATGTATCAAATTTTGAAAATGGCTTGTATAATTTTTTTTCATTGATCTTTGGCGCTACTCATTTTTTGACAGGAATCAACTGTATGTCTAGAAACTTAGTTAAATTATTGCTAGATAGGCGGCGCGATAAACTGAAAATATTTTACCATTTCACTTTGGCCCGCTATTTCACTTTGCCCCTCTATTTCATTTTGCCCCACATTCTCCCTCTTGCTTTTTTTTTTTTTTTTGATGAATTCTTGAAAAGTCCTTGAAAATAAGTGAAAAATACTTTTCATACTTGCCAACTTTTACGTATTACGTTAAAAAAATGATTTTACTTTTCGCCTTTCGTGCCCTGATTTTTTTTTCCGTGTTTCGAAATCTAATTGCATCTATTTCTAAAACTCACCCCCTTTCATTTTATATGTAATTTTACTCTTTGAAAAATTTATGATGTGCTTTTTCATGTGTAAAATATGTAGATTTGTGATCCTTGAATTGCCCTTTTTTTTCTAAATACGCCATCTCTCTGTACATATTCAACAAAGTTAAATTCAACAACTTATGAAATGACGTATGTGAAAATTTACGAAACAACCCACATGGGTAGACATTCAATTTTAGAATATACAGAAAAGAAAAATAATTTTGGTTAATAATAAATTAAAAAATATATGTGAGTAAAATATTTCTTGAATGTAATGAAAAGAATTGAAATAAATAAATAAATAAATAAAAAATAAAGGAATAAATCAATTAAAAATAAATAAAAAAATGAATAAAAATCTAAAAAAATTATAGGAATAAATTAATGAAATAAAAAAAATGGAAAAAAGAAATGAAGGAATAAAAAAATAAAATGTATAAATAATAATTAAATAAATTGAAAAATAAATAAATAAATAAAAAATAAAAAATTATAGTAAAAAAATGTAAATAAAATTGAATTGCCCTGAAATGTCCTAGGAAATCATTGAAAAGTAATTGATTTTTTTTCGTGAATGAGAGTAGGAACCCTACGTTAATTGCGTTGTTTTTTGCTACAAAAAGTTTTAAGTAATTATAGTTCGGAAAAGAAGATATTGTCAGAGAAACCCAGTATAATTTCAAAACTACGCTCATGCTTTGTTAAAACGAACTCGCTGGGAGTGCGATTCTTCTTAAAGACAAACAAAACGGAAGTCCTTAAAGTAGGTGATACGAAATGACCGTAGCACGGTCAAACTGTTTATATTAGATGTCATCAACCTTTCTCAACCAATGTACCTATTTTTATGAATCTTTAATCATGCGTAACCACAACAAAAATACTGTTTTTTTAATGGGTTAAAAATTAGTTTTTATTAATACGATTTTATTAGTTTCACACAGGGCCGTATTTAAGGTGTGGGTTTTTAAGGTTCAAACCCCCTCCGAAATTTTTCGAAACTATTCCTAAAAAGGGTTTTTTTATATGCCCTTTTTTGCTGAAAAATCATATTATTACTATTTTATTTTTAATTTTGTATTTACTTTTCAGTTTCATTTGAAAAATGAAATGATCATTATTGAATGATAGTACAAATTAATTGATTTATCTGCAAATTTTTCTTTATTGTAGCTTTTGTAAACATAATTTTATGCACAACAGTACACCTTTTTAGCTGGGGGCGAAGATGCTTGCATGGTTGGTACACATCAGATTTTTTCTTTCGTTTTAAAGATATGGTATTATTTTATTTTTCATGTTAATGCTCCTTATGTATCTACTGTAACAAAAAGCAATAGAATGTAGAGCATGAAATCTAATTTTATTTATCATATAAATTTCACGAGAAATGTGTTAGTGAAGCCCTGCCCGAAAGGTTCTAGGAAAAAACGTCCCCGCAAAAACGTCCCGGAAAGAACGTCCCCAGAAGAAACGTCCCCTAGGAAAAAACGTCCCCGGAAAAAATGTCCCCTAGGAAAAAAATTGAGGTGCAAAAATTTTTTTAATTATTTTCTGTGAGCGATTAAATTTTTAATCATAATAAAAGTAAGTAATTCTTTTGAAAAGTGAGAGAAATATTTTATTAAATTTTTTTCTAACTTGAATTTTGTTAACACTTTATTTGCAATCTTTTATTTTAATTCATTACAAGGGGTGTAATTTAGAGGGAAACAAAGAAATGTTATATTTTATCAACAAAATTGTTCTTAAATTGACTTGATTCAACATTTTTTTTTTTTTTGCTTTCTTTTATTTTATTTCATTGTAAGTTATACAATTGTTAGGGGAAAATAAACAAATGTTAATGTATGGTCAGTCGTTTCTTAGTTGAATCCTTTGACAGTTTGTTGTCTTTTTTTTAAAGAAGGGATCCTGCTTTAAAAGGCTAAAAAAATCAATTTTTGGGGGTTATATTTTTTAGGATTTAAAAAAATAGAAAGTCTAACGAACTTTTTAGATTATATTACATGTCTGAACATGGGATAATACATTATTTTTTGATAAAAATGTTCACATGCGACCGATTTTTATGCACATTCGTGCAACCGCTGTTTTCAATCGGCAGGACAGATAGAGCTCGTAATTTTCATTAAAAAAAACAAACAAACAAACAAACACCATTCTATTTTTTTTTATATTTTCCTTCTGTTTAAACTAAACGCATTCCCGAAAAATAATTCTTACAAACTTTTTAGCAAATTGAAATGCTTTTTTTACTCTTTTTCAAACCTGAGAAAACATTCAAATTTCAAAATTAAAAAAAAAAAATCACTCATTCGAACATTAATTTGTAAACTATAGCTTTTTATTTGAAGTATGACCACTTTCCCCATTGACCATTTTACACCACCAGACCTTATACAGTTAAGCCCGCGTAGTGGAATAACCATTTTGACACTTAAAAATATTCTAAAAAGCGGGATATTCCATTATCCGGGATGAAAATAATGCACTATAACGGTTTGGTACATTGAAAATGTACTATATTTAGCGAGATAATCCTTTAACCGTTATTCTAGTGGGATCGACTGTATTTGCAAGGAAAACTATTGGTCAATAATTGTATTTAATATCTAATACTGTTTAATACTATCAAAAATTACTACAAAAAAAATCCATAAAATCAAGCGATAAACGCTTCTAAGTAGCTAGATTATGAGAAAAAAGCACCACTAAAATCCTTTGTCGCAAAAAAATAGTTAAACAAATGCTGCTAAAATTTCTATTCATCACTGGAAATGGTAAAAAAAAAACTCAATTTTGTTCGTACAAGATACTTTTTCATCGGGGATGTTTTTTCCTCGGGGACGTTTTTTCCTACGGGACGTTTACGGCGTACAATAGTCTGGTTTCACATGCGGGTTTATTTGTTTGTATGCATGTAAAACTGAATAAAAGATAAAATTCACATTCTTTACAAATAAAAAAGTAACATATTTAATACTATTATTAATACTAAAGGCTAAACTATATTACATGTCGATGCAGTGGCGTATCCAGGGGGGGTGCCAAGGGACCAATGCACCCCCCAAGATTTTGTAAGACTAAAAAAAATGGTGGCACAGAATTTTGAAAAAACATGTAACCTTCGTGTAAATATGCTTCAGGTTTTTTCAATGAAAAATACTTTATGGACACTGAAATATTGTCATATTATTTTCTGTTTTCGACAATAAGAAGCAAAACTAATTGTTATTCTGTAATTGTGGAAATGTAAGAGGAAAATGAACGATGTACCCGCGCCTTATTGTTCTTGCATGATATTCAATTTCTGTGGAAAAAAAACAATCTTTGAGCAACGTTCAATAAAAAAAATTAAATCGAAATTTAATGCGTTTTTATAAAGTTTCACCATATTTCATGATTTTTTTCCTTTCTCATCACAGTTTCGATGTTCGATGTGCACCCCCCAAAATCAATTCCTGAATACGCCACTGTGTCGATGTATTATAAGTGTTTCAGTTGTATGCATGTAACTCTGAATCTATATATATAAAGATGACGGGCTTAGTACGTTTGTAACCGCTGGCCAGAAGCCCCCACAGCACCTACAGACCTGAAACTTGGCTCAAAAATTCGAACGTATCCCAGTAAAATGCAGCTCGAAGGCCAAATTTTAAGTTTCGAATTAGTTATTTTTAAATAAATTAATTAGCCTCATTTTTGGTGTATCCGCCATAATTGAGGGGGGAAAACATTCCCCCTCCCCAAAACATTATATATCGCTGGAAAGGGTTTTTTCTGAAAAAGAAAAGTTTTAGCACGTTTCTTTCCGTTAATTGGAACAGGAGATATTAATTAATAAAATTTAATCAATTTTCAAGGCTTAACTATATACGCAATACTGAAACACTAGGTCCATTTTCCAGATCAGCTGCTCTTTTGTCCCCGAAGTTACTTAGCGGTTTAAATTAGAGTATAGATTTAAGCCTTGAAAATTTATTCAATTTGATTGATTAATATCTCCTGTTATTTACTTAACTTTCTGTCTTTTATATTTAAATGGTGAATTGATTTAAACTTTAACATGACTTTAAGTGGAATTTAAAAGGTTGTGGAGCGCATTTTAACTAAAGGATATAATAATGTTACTTCAGAGGGTTGGAGTGAATTTAAATGTATTCAGTTGACTTCCTCAACATTCGGTGTTACCGAAAATGTCAAAATGGAACTATTATTGTTAAAAATTTAGTGATGGATATTCAGTCACTCTTCGCATTTGGCGTCGTAAAGTTTGACAAGAATCGGGAAATTTACCAAACCTCCCAGCCTGTGAAACACTACTTTCTCCAAATCAAAGAAAAAGAAAACGCTCTGGGAAGGAACAGTAGTTGTTTGCAGTCTTAATAGTATTTTATTGCATCTTTCAAACATGTACTTAATGCCGCCATCACTACATTTTTTAATAGTTCCTTTCTGACATTTTCGGTATCACCGCTATTCAGTTACTTTTCGTATTTGGCATCGTAAAGTTTGGCAACAATCGGGAAATTTACCAAACCTCCCAGCCACTGAAATCTTGCTTATTTGAGGGTCACTGTTAGATTGTAATCACTTCAAAGAGATGGTGCGAAAGACATTATATTTCATGCCTTTTAATGCTCATATTAAAATCATGAAAGAATGGTTGTGGCTGAGCTACCTGACGTTTCTCTCCGTATTTCAAGACATTCATGTAAAGAATCATTTTAGTTTCATATAAAAGCTTTTATTTACGTAGCTACATACTTAAACATTTTACAGACTTAAACACAAAACAAAAGAATTAAACATTTTCAACTATTATGAAGTTGTCCAGCAAAATTCCACTGACACACCAGGAATGATTGAGATCATCTATGAATTAATGGTGTTTGAATTCTGTTTCAGGAAGAGCAATGCGATGTCTTCTTGAAATCATGTGACTTTCTTCGCAAATAAAATTACTTGAACTTTTACCTAGAAATAAGTTTTGAACTTAATTGAGAAAAACTACAAGAAACCAAATTTAAAATAAATAAATTTGATTTTCGACGTCATATCAAGATGAACTTCGTGGATCAGAACATATAAAACTTTAAATCTATCCAAATTGTTTCCAGGTGACATGGAAAACACGGAATAGGAAATATAACCACACCTCATAAAATTTGCTACTAGCAAAAGCAGAATTCAGAGGGGAAACTGAAATTCCTTTAAAAGCCTTATGCTAAATTTTAAGTATTTTACGTGATAAAAAAATAAAAACTGGCAACAGATAAGATTTTTAAATCATTAAAGCTTTCTCCATCGAGACATAAGATTAGTCATGTGACTTACTAGTCCCCCTTTTAGGGTTACCAATGTGCAATCCACTTATATTATACATCAATGGCTTTCTTTCTTTGACGACCAGCAATGAAATCGTTGTCAATAGCGTGAATAAAGGATTAAATTGAGAGCTAATTTTGAGATTTTTAATTATGACTTCAGTAATTAAAGTCATAGAACTAAAGGTCGAGACTAGCTGTCGCAACTCGCCAGTGGCGACTAATAATTATGCTTTGGAAACTACAAGAAGTTATGTTGGTCGCCAAACTGGCGAATTACTTTTTTTTTTTTTGTGAACAAAAATACAAACTGCCGATTATGGAAAAAAAATGATCATTAGCATCGTCACTAGCAGCCAATGTTAACTTGGAGAGAAAATCGACCAATCTGCTATACGAAACATCTAAATACATAATTTTAATCTAGAAAATGCAATGAAAGTTTGTTGAAAAAATAGTCAAAGATGACCAAATTTATCATTAACCACCAAATTAAATGAAATGCTTTTTTAACTTGAAGTCTGCAAGTGCGTTTAGTTTTTGTTTTATTTGTTTGCCTTGTTGTTTGGATTTTGAAATAAATAATTTTCTTTTTCAGAAAAGGTTTATAAGTTTTTTGGAAAACGTTTCTTGCGTCGGGGGCTAATAAAGACTATTAACCCATCTATGCCCAAGTTTTTTTTTTTTACAATTTTTTTCAATTTTTATCTGCTTAAAACTCTTACTTGGAATGGTTTACATACATTTTAGGCTTGAAATAGTTCGCCGTTGCCATATTTATTAAGTTATTTAACGTCCTGTTTATGGGATATTTTGCAGATATGTGAGCAAAATACGACCTTACTAGACTTAACTTGTGCAAAGTAACATTACAGAAATCATCTCTGATCAATTTTAAGCAAATCATTTTAAAATAGTTTAATTTCATGAAAAATAAGTTCGCAAAAACAACTTACTTTCTGCGGCTACCCATGCTGGATCGTTGCTTGACTGATTTGTCTGAAAATAGCTGTCAATAAATAAACTCTGATGTCCAAATAGTGGCTCTAACTGGTTTTCTCAAGAAGAAGGACTATTTAACTTGTGAAAAACAGTTTTAGTAAAGTGATATACCCATTACAGGTTTTTGTATGCAGTAACTAACAAGCGTCCCGTTTTTAGGCTACTGGGCATAAATGGGTTAATTCGTTAATAGATGAATTTTCGCAAATGAAATACAGTCTAAAAGTGTTCATTCAGTGTGCTTATACTCTATTACGCGTCAATGGAGTGCTGCTTTCAGTAAACAACTGCGTAATCTCCCTCAGCACAGAACGAAAGAGAGAAGCGAATTCGGGAAGGGTGAGAAGGGATTTTTCTCACCCCCTGGGGCCTCCTCAATCGCAGGTGCTCCTTGTACCCGCGTTATCGCACCATTGTGAATCACAAGAAAGTGTTGTCCTGGCTCTGACTAATTCCGCTACTCGGACCGGGGGATAAACGAAATACTATTTTGGAGTAAGAAATCAGATCGATTCCAAGTTTTAAGTATTTTAGATCTTTCAGCTTTTTAAATGAAATCTTCCGAAAATATGAAAATAAATTGATATATACAAAGATGTGGAAAGGAAAAAAGGGTTGTAAAATTAAGAGTTTTAACCTGGTTACTGTGCTCGGTCGGGCAAAAAATGAAATATCGTATGTCTCTATAATTAAGGGATTTTTAAACTTTGCAATTTTGATTTAATTCCAAAACTATTTTATCGGCACTGGGACAGTTTTTTAACTTCAGTAACTGGCTTAAAGTAGTCAAAAGTTTCTGCAAGTTACGAGTTATTACTATTCAACTTTTGCGCAAAGATAATCTCTTTTGGTCAAGGAAAATTGAATTATAACCGATGAAATACAATATTCAATGACTCAAACATTCAGGTGCCCAGAGAGCTTAACTTTGACTACGATGAAAATACTGACAAGTTCCATTCAAACTTAATACCCGAAAGCCTCTTGCCCGGACTGTACCTTTTTTTTAATTGTCATTGCAAGGGAGTTTGCTCATGGTGATGATCTTATATGAAGTTGCTTACGACAAGATTGCAACAATTGCAATATTGTACCGTTAAAATTACACTCTGCATTTCCATACTAGTTAACCATGAAAATTAACAGAAGTTTAACTATCCATTTAAAAAGCGATTTTGCCCCCAAAAAACTGGACCATATTTCAAATTCATTTTTAAACAATGAATGTTAATCACCACATTTATGAATTTGTACAACCAATCCATTTAATAAGTTTCAATCCTTAACTTAGAAGGGTTTTTACAGTTGAAAATGTAGTTACTAGTTGAAAAATTAAGCTTACTTGTTTTAGGCAGATTGTGGATGATACAAATGTCACTTTCCACTTGCTGGTTTTATCAGTATTGTCGTTACAATCAGTTTTCTTCACACTACTTCTAGGAAAACTCAACGAATTAACATTTGTTAAAGAATAAAGATAGGGGACTTGTGAATTTTTTTAACGCAGAAATCTATCCTTTTTCATTTTATTTTCTCTTTTTCTTTTTTTTTTTTGTTCACCATGATCCTACAAGTTATCTCTTCAAATGTACGTGCTCAAAGTTTAAGAGATATGACAAAATTACAAAAAGAAAAAAAAAGGAAAATAAAAGAAATAAAAATATACAAAAATTGAACACATGTGCCCATACATGGAGAATATTTGGACATGCTTGGGGAACATTTGAACATGTTTGAAGCACATTTGGACACCACACATGAAAAGAACTCTTTCGATAATTTGAAATGGCAAAGACAAATAATTTGAATTCACATAAATTGGAAACTCTATTCACTCTCTTAAAACTGTTTTATTAATGTATTTTTGACCACTTGTTTGATGTGTTTTTTTATCAGTTGATATGCAGATCGGAGCGGTAAATGGAGGGAACAAGTCCAATCATTGTCTAAGAAAAAGCTGAAACAAAGATCTCAAGTCACGTGGTTCAACATCGGCGAATGAGAGACACGTTTTGCGTAAAACAAGTGCAAGAAACCTCTTTTCTTCCAATACTTAACTTTAAAATGTGTCACGTGACTTGAGATTTGTGTTTCAAGAATTAAAGACTACACTCCCTCCACATTTATTCCTTTTCAGTGGTTGATACCAGCCATCTTATTATTTTTCCAAACGCCAGGAATCTTTTTACTTATAGCTTTTGCATTGTCAGATGCAAGCATGAAGCTGGATTGAGCGTAGGTCAGACCATATTGTGTATTTATTTGGGGAGATTTTATAATATGTCTGAAATAAAGTTACTAAGTTGTGTATTTTTACCTAAAAAATTCACGTTTCCAGAGTATCGTCTTAGACGTTTTGTATGCGTGGTCATGTTTTTTGATCGTAAAATCATCATATACAGTGAACTCTCACTTATACACCGCCTCATTTATGCACCTTTTTCACTTATACGATAATTTTAAATGGTCCCAGCACATTCCATAGCAAAATAATGATCGTTTCACTCGTTTATGCGTCGCTCTAAAGATCAATATTTCACTTATGCGCCGAATGTTCCGTAAAATGTAAAAAAAAAAAAAGAAAAATCATTTTCTTCATAAAATAAGCATTTTTCTTCACTTTCCTCTTAAATCTTTCGCCTTTATTGCTCACGGAAGGCATTTTTCCGTATGAACTAGAGTTCAAAGAGCCTATTATCAAACTACCTATTATAGAACGTTTCAAAGAGAACAGTTTGCAATTAGGTATTCTACAATGCTTGTTTTCTCTTTACCATATTCATTCTCTTATTAGAGCCTATGTTGCGTGTTAGTCCTTTAAGTAGGCTTGTTCACTTATACGTCTCTCTCGCTTACGCGCCTTTTTCGGTTGGCCCCTTGGGCCGGCGCATAAGTGAGAGTTCACTGTATTTAAATGTATTTCCTTCATTTTTCCTTCTCAGAAAAATAGTGTCGGCGAACCAAGAACGTAACCCATTACGGTTTTCTTTATTTTGAGGAAATTTTCAATTAGAGGGGGAGAGCAATTTTTGTGTCTGTGAAACGGGAGGGGGGGTGTAAACCAGTTCACATAAACCCCGGTACACGGAAGAAAGTCCTTTCCCGGATATGGGATGGGAAGATTAAATCTTGCAAAAGACTCCTGAAACGTAGCTCGATTTCCTGGAGCTATGTTTGTCACTCTTTTGGCCTTCATTTTTGTTTCGTCGCCAACAATGTGAATACTGAACTTTTTTCCCAACACAATCGAAACTTACGTAATTATTGCAAGAGTTGATTGAAAACCAATCTTTATGTTTCGTAATAAAAACTGAAATTTGAGTCATGAAAAACCAGTTCATATTAAGAATAAAGTACGATAAATATAAATTTGTTTGTGAAATAATGTTGTTTTGAATATAAGAGTCGTAAAGCAGAGGGAGGAAAATGGTATATTGAGGGTATATTTCATTTTCAGTGAGATTTTTGGACTGATCGAAAAATTTTCTGAAGACTAATAATCTGATAATATTTTGCTGATGACGCAAAAAGTAACGGGTTTGAATTTGAATATGAGAATCACACCCCAAAAAAATTCACAACCCTCTTGTGCTTTTTATTTTTATTTTTACCAATCTTTTTTATTTTATTTATTTTTTTTAAACATTATTTAATTATTTTTTTTATTATAACTATTATTTGTTTACACATTAATTCTTTAAAAGTACTAATTATGCGCAGAATATAATCGCTTTTTTTCCTTTCCAGACATTCCAAGTACACACACACACACACACACACACACACACAAATAAAAAATAAATAAATAAATATATATATATATATATATATATATATATATATTTATATATATATATATATATATATATATATACAAGAAAGTCGTGTTAGTTACACTATTTACAACTCAAGAACGGCTGTACCGATATGGCTAAAAATTGGTGGGTAGGTAGCTTAGAGCCAGGAGACAGACATAAGCTATAATTTATGTGTGTCAGTTACTTAAATAGAAAAAATGTCTTATTGACTTCGCCTTTTTACGAAGCCTTTTTTGACACCTCCATTGCTCAGCGACATAAAGCACACGTTCTGGCAGCTTCCGGTGCACAGTAAACAGGTTGTAAGTCAGCTGTGCGTTGAGTGTTATTTGACTTTTTTGTGAAATAAATTATGAACAAACGCGTTACTTCTCTTGAAATTTATATGTGATAAGATGTCAGAAACGATTGCTCATTCCGAGGATCCCGATGATCCCAACCGATATGCCGTTTGAATTTAAAAGACTTAAATTTCCAAACCGTCTTGCATTTGTCATGACCATCAACAAATCACAAACCCAATAATTAAAAGAATGTGGTTTGAATCTAGAACATCACTGTTTTTCCCATGGTCAATTATATGTGACATGTTCACTAGCCGGAAGACCATCTGCGTTGTTTGTTTTTGCGCCTGATAATAAAACAAAAAATGTTCTGTATCACAACGTATTTAACTGAAGATCAACCTATGTACTGAAATACAGAAACAATAATGAATGATTAATGTAGGTATTCAATATTTTTTTTGTATTTTCTAATAATAAGAGACTTTCGCCGGGTCAGCTAGTAAATGAATAAAAATAATAAAAAAATAATTTAAATTAAAAAATAAATTAATGAATAATTTAAATTAAAAAATTAGTTAATTAATACATAAATAAATTAGTTAAAACTCCCCTCCCTCCAAATTTTGATGGTGCAAGTTGCGCCATAATCCCCCTATGGGCACCCCTGCTGAGATTAACCACTGCAAATTCTCGAAGAAGTTTGATGATTATCAAAGAAAGTTTTTGATTGTCTTTTCTTTTCTTTTTTTTATTTTATTTGTAGATTTAACTTTTTTACTCGGGAACTTTATGGCTTGTCAAATGAAAATCATTAAAATAGAGAGCGAGAAAGTAATTGCAATAAAATTGAATATTTTTCGCATAGAAGCCATTAAAAGAGAGAGAGAGAGCAATGAATTTCAAATGAATTACATTATTTTATCAACTAAAATTATAAAAAAAGAACGAAAAATTTACAAATAACAATGCATATTTTTCGTCAAAGATTAAATCTAGCAAAGATAAATTAAGGAGTTGCAAAAAAGAAAAAAAGAGGCATATTTTGTGTTTTTAATGAATATGCTAACTGCTTGGCGTACGTATTCAAGAGAATAATGTGGTATTTTTACTTTTAACCTCAAAAGCTAAAATATGATTGAATTTGCTTTTTGAAAAGAAAAGAAAATCTGATTTTGTAAAAATAAAGAAATAAGGAAAGGTCAAAAAATGTTCATAAAGAAATTGTTTCTTTTTATTTTATTTTACTTTTATTTTATTTTTATCTTACTTAACAAAACCCAACCTGTTTATTTTCGTATATTTAAATGCAGTTACAATATACTATCACGTCATACATATTAAATTAGATTTTGTTCGTTCGCATTTGCATAAAGATTGATTTGACATTCCATTAAGTATGCTTGAAATTTAGTGTTTTAATAATTTTGAAAAATATCAAATTCAAGTTAAGTTATGTGTATAAATGTGAATTGATTAAAAAACAGGATTTTAAAATAGTTTTAATTAATTAAAAAAGAAAAATAAATTAAAAACAATTTGATCATGATTTATGTTTTAAAATCAATTTAAAAAAAACGATTTTTTCGAACCCTGGGGAGAAAGTATCATGTTTTGTATCACGGAATGTATCGTTGAATATGTTACATATGACGGAATGAAAATATTTGAAAATGTAAAACACCGAATCATTATTAAAAAAATAAAGAGCCATTCAAAAACGGAAAATTAATCAGCGGTTTATCTTCAAAATAACAAAAAAGATTTTTTAGATAAGTAAATAAATAAATAAAAACCAAAAAATAAATAAAAAATGAAATTAAAACATTGACTATGAAAGGTAAAAATAAAACACAATTTTTGTTAAACGGAAACTTAAAAAAAAAGTATATTTACATACATAGAAAATCTCCTTGCCTTTGTGTGGGGGGGAGGGGGGGATACACAAATTGTTTTGACAAACCGATTACCGACAAGTATTTCTGCATTATAACGGGTTTTTTTTCTTTCTTTTTTTTTTAACAGAGAAGGCAACGAACATAGTTATTAGTAATTTCTAAGAAGGAAAAAATACTTAACATTTATTAATGTACGTAATAGATATGTAAAAAAAAATGCTATTCTGATTTGTAAAATAGTCATCATTATTATTTGCTGCTTCACTATACTTTCAATTCAATATCCAACAAAAGCCGGAGTGGAAATTGGAACCTCCTTCCGTAAACTATTCCGACTAATTTTAACATTAGCAAAAATCATCCTAGTCCACTTTTTACTCCACAGCCCTGAAAAATACTAATTGATGAACAAGAGAAGTTAAAAATAAACGTTTAACGGAGTAAATGAAACAGAATGAATTTAAATGAGAATTACTTAAAAAACTGTAATTTCGAAAAGGGGTTTCAGTCAGACGTTCTCACTATAACCAGTTCTAACAAAGAGTTATTCTGTGAAACTCACTATAAAATGAGTACGGTTGTTAATTTTATACGTGATACGAAGCATATAGACAGAGCCTGATTACTGAATAGGCCAATCTGACCGTGGCCTTTGGCCCTCACAATTTAGGGGCCCCCAAATGGTTAAAATTGCTCTAGTCAATGGCTAAAATTATTTATGAAATACCTAAAACTTTAAAGTATGAGTACAGGGGGCCCCAAAAAAGAATTTGGCCTAGGGCCCTGTAATATCTTAATCGGGCCCTGCATATAAAGTGTATATGTCATTTAAAACATTTTCCCGTCCGATTGCCAGTAATAGCGGATTAAATGTACATTCATTTTCATTTATAAGTCAAATAAAATATTATTTAGAGACCATTTAGTGGCGATTATGTATGCGAAAAATGATTAAAGCACTAAGTACGTAAAAAATATAAATAAATAAGCATCTTGGTGCCAAAAAGTGAAAGAAAAACCACCACCAGTTTTAACACCACAGCTTCGCAAAAAAATCGGACATGTGTTTCAGAGCTGCAAAGAACCTCTTTTTCAGTGTAAACAAATGTGAACTTACGTATTTCCGACACATCTAACACTACGGACTATGTAAGTAAACAGAATGCATTGAAGTATTTTTTGATACATTGTCAATATCGAATGATTTTTAATGAATGAATATTCTTTTATGTGTATTTAATCTTCGTAAAAAATTCAGTTGCAACTTCATTCATGATATTTAATATCGAAGGAAATGCATACTAAAAACGTTTCTCGAAACAAATAATTAATTTGTATTCATTTGTGAAAATAGTGTTTAAAATAACTCGTTCCACTTTCTGTAGGCTTATAAATATTTATAACAAATATTTATTACCGTGAACATCAAAAGCAGAATATTTACTTCAATTAAATAGCTTCATTTCTTTTTTGAAAATGACATTAATAAAATTATGCATAATATTGCATTTTTTCTACGCAGCTGAAGGCTAGCTTACCTGCTGCGTGAAATCCTGCGCAGAAACTTTTCCGCAGTACCAAACTTTTGAAGACTTATTTGAACTGAAGTCGGCGCGATAGTTCGCCAAACCTTGGCAACCCCACCAACTCAGCCGCTGGAGATTGCGCGTGCGCAGAACTCGGATAAAGTACGCCACGTGACGTCTCGAATGCAACAGCTACTCTCTCCGAGTGATATAGATTGTTCTCTCTCAGAATCTCTTTCGGTTTTAAAAGAACCTTTTACCAGGTGGTAAAATATGATAAAATATTCCGTCTTTTGTTCGAAACATCATATTATTACCACATTTCATATGGATGGTTCGATTGGCGAAGTTATAAAACGGAAATTTGTTTGTTTCCTGTAGAAACTTCGACTTTTCTGAAACTCCGCGCTCTGATAATTTTCTTTACTAGTGTCATGGCGACAGCGAGTAATCCCGGTCAAATGCTGTTCTTGAGAAATATACTGCTGCAAGAAAGTTATTTTACAGGGTTTCCTTTGACAACGGCCTTCTCTCTCGTAGTTATTTATATGATTTATTTGAAAAGGAATTTTATTGCTTCTCGCCGATGTTTTAGCTTCGTTATTTTTTCTACGTTTTTGAATGCAACTGTTAATGTTTTTGAGTCCCAAACTATTGCCTTCGAGTTGCGTAATTCAAAAAAGAACTCTTTTTAATGACAATATATTTAAACATTGCGTTTTCTAAAAATGAATTTTGTTCTCGAAATTCGAATTAATTTCGAAAAAAATTCAGTGTTTGAGCACCAGTTTGTTGAAACCAGAAATATGAATTTTCGTGGATAGAAATTTTTATTTTTTAACTTTTTGAGTTCTTAACTATTGTTTACTTTTTTATTTTATTACAATTATTTACTATTATTATAATTATGTACTTACTATTATTATTTTATTACTATTATTTATGTAACTATTATTTACTGCTATAACTAGTATTTACTATTATATACATTACTGTTATTTTTATTATATATTTAACTATTATTTCCGAGTTATAAGATGTTAAAAAGATAACTTTATAATCATACTACATTTAAACACTGCATTTTTAAAAATCAATTTTGTTCTTGAAATTCAAATAAATTTAAGAGAAATTTTAGTACTAAGCCATTGCTTATTTTAACTACGAATATGAAAGTTTACGTTTCTTGTTTTAAAAATTGTTGTGTCCAAAACTATTATTTACAAGCAATGCAATGTTTAAAAGAAACTCTTTTTAATTGTAATATATTCAAAAATTGCATTGTTGAAAATAAATTCTGTTCTCAAAATTCGAATTAGTTTAAGAAAAGTTTCGGTACGAAGCACTAGTTTGTTTTAACCAGGAAGATCAATTTTCAAGCTTCGAAACATATATTATTAAAATTTTTCAGTCCTAAACTCTTATTTACTAACTGCAGTGTAAAAAAAAAAAACTCTTTTTAGTGCAGCAAAGAATTGTATTTTTTAGAATCAATTCCGTTCTCGGAATTTGGATTAATATAAGAAAAAGTCAATTCAAGTGCTGGTTACTTTTAAATAAGAATGATTTTTTTTTTTTAATTTTATGCTGTATTTCCGTTTATTAGTTGAGCAAGAAAATAATTTTTTACCCAAAATATACAAAGAGATTTTTTTTTTAACTAAGACTTAAAAGATAATTGAAGGGGCAAGTGGAAAAAGGTGATATGTGACAATTTTTTTAATTTAAAAAAGCTTTTTTAAAAAATGTTGTGTTATTTTTTTGATGGATTTTTCTCAACGTATAAAACGGGGTCATATTCTTAATTACCTACCATTTCTGTGACTAAGGGGACATGATACTGATGGACTTATCAACCTTCATTCATGGTAAAAACTAAGTTTCAAAAACTGTCACATATCACTCTTATCCACTTGCCCCTTCAATTCTTTCCGTAAGTTCAATAAGTTAAAACACTAAGTTGTAATACTAGACACTAGAATTGATGCTACACAAAAAGATTAAAATTGAGCAAGTTTCTACGCTTATTTTTTTTTTTTTTTGGCTATTGAGTAGAGATGGCAAAAAACGCAGTTTGAGTTGAAGTATCGAATACCTAAACTTCAACCAATTAATGGCAGAAGCTTGGACTATTACACATATTAACGTTTTAGCATTGAATACGTAATAATAAATACATACAATATGATACTACCAGTGGCGTATCCAGGGGGTGAGCTGATAGGGCTGCAGCCCCCTCCGAAATTATCAAAAAAGAATTTAAAACATTTTAGTTACTACCCTGTTTCTTTCTTTTTCCTGAAATCGCAAAAAGAGAATTTTTTTCTGCAGAGAAAATTTAATTAAAGGACAAAATTTAAAGAAAGGAAAGAAAAGAAGTAAATTCTTTCTTTCTTTTTTTTTTTGGCATGTCCATTTTACTGTTTGTCAGGTTTATGACTATCTTATAATTCAATTTTGTGCATTTTTATTGCAAATTTCTCTCAGAAACACAAATTAATGCTTGTTCATTCATCTGGCTCTATTCAATACATTTCAACAAATACAATAGCAACATAACATTAGGAACAATAGTAAAATAAATCGGAAAATTAATGTTATTAAATCACAAATTTGTCAAAATATTGCATGCACTTGTTGGGGAACCCTTACTTTAATTAAGATAACTTTTCAAAATTTAATTTATCTTTTCCTGTTTTTATCAAAATGTGCCTCTCGGTTACAACAATAAGTATAATGCTAAAAAAATTAATAATGTATTTTTGTCATCTTAAATTAGCATTGATATGAGAAATTCAAAAAAATTTCTGAGGTTCCCTGCTCTTTTCTCTCTAAGTCTCGACTCAGCCCCCCCCCCTGAAATGATTTGTCTGCGTACGCCACTGGATACTACACTACTTAAATTTTAACATTCTCAGCATTGTAGAACATTTTTAGCTTACCGTCTTATTTAAAATTAGTTTCATTTATTAAAGTACTAGCTGACCCGGCGAACTCTGTTCCGCCTTAAAGGCAATAAATAAGAAAATTTTTGAATTTATTAAGTTTTTTATTATTAGAAAATACAAAAAAAAAAAAAAGTACTTACATTAATCATTCATTGGTTGCTCTTCACTAAAGTACCTTCTGATGCACAACATTTTTTGTTTTATTATCAGGCGCAAAAAGAAACAACGCAGATGGTCTTCAGACCCGTAAACATGCCACATATAATTGACCATGGGAAAAACAGTGATGTTCTAGATTCAAACCACAAACTTTTAAGGATTGGCCTTGTGATTTGTTAAAGGTCATGACAAATGCAAGACGGATCGGAAATTGAAGTCTTTTAAATTTAAACGGCATATCGGTTGGGATCATCGGGATCCTAGGAATGAGCAATCGTTTCTGACAGCTTATCACATATAAATTTCAAGAGAAGTAACGCGTTTGTTTATTATTTATTTCACGAAAAAGTCAAATAACACTCAACGCACCGCTAACTTACAATCTGTTTACTGCGTTCCGGAACCTGCCAGAACGTGTGCTTTATGTCGCTCAGCCATGGAGGTGTCAAAAAAGGCTTAGTAAAAAGGCTCAGTCAATAAGACAGTTTTTCTATTTATGTAACTGACACACAAAAATTATAGCCTATGTCCGTCTCCTGGCTCTAAGCTACCTACCCACCAATTTTTAGCTATATCGGTACAGCCGTTCTTGAGTTATAAGTAGTGTAACTAACACGACTTTCTTTTATATATATAGATTTATCTTTATTTTGTACTTGTAACACCAGAAAAGCAGACATTTTTTTAAAAAATTCTAAATGAGTAGTATGAATTATTATATGTAAAATGAAAAGCATGTTCTGCAGTTTAGTTGACGTTTAGAATAAAAGCAACTGATATGATCAAATAGTAAACCACAGAATAATTTAACTAGAAATTAGCTGTTATGTACATTATATCCAGTGGCGTACGCAGACAAATCATTTCAGGGTTAGGGGGCTCAGTCAAGACTCTTTGAGAGGGGGGGGGGAGCACCTCATGAAATGTAGCTAAGAAAAGTAAATGTCTCGAATTTCTGCTTCAATGCCTATTTAAGTCAAAAAAAAAATCATAATTTTTTTTTTTTTTTGACATTCAAATTATTGGTAAGAAAGCGTTTTTTTTTCTTTTTGATGAACACAGATAATCGTAAATTTAAATTAAAAAAAATTCTTCAAATTTCCTCATTGAAAGAGGTGTTACTGAAACACTTGTTTTCAATATTTTGGCAAACTAACGCTCTAATAATGTTAATTTTGCAGTTTATTTTACTATCGTTCCCAAAACTGGGTTCCAATTCAGTTTGATGAAATGTACTTAACAGAATTATGTGACTGAAAAGCATGAATAGTTATTTCTAAAACATAGATTTGCAATAAAAATGAATAAAATGGAATAATAGGATAATCAATAAGCATGTAAAATAGACATGTTAAAGCAAAAGAAATCTTTCTTTTAATTTTTTCCTCTTCTTAATTAATCTGTTTTGAAAGCTTTTCTCATTTTGGAATTTAAAAAAAAGGGGAGGGGGCGGGGAAATTGAGAAGAAGAAAAAAACTAGCTTACATTAATTTTTTTTTTTTTTTTTTTTGAATAATTTCGGGGAGGGGGTTGCAGCCCTATCAGCCCACCCCCTGAGTACGCCACTAATTGTATTTTAATATTATAATAGATATCTAAGCATTCCTTATTTCAAAATTCTGAGGTTAAGTTGATTTTTTCAGAGTCATGTACCTGCATTCTCCCTTACTTATCAGTACCTGGGAACCGAGCCCAGCTCGGTTAAAAAAAAGAGGTTTGTAAACTCGTGGTTTTTTTTTTTTTTCTCTAAAGTTCGAAGTACTTATTTAGATAAACTTGAAAGGCATTTTTAAGCCCTTGGTGGCAATTACGCATTTAAAACAGCTGTAATTTATTTTTAAAAACACAACCTTATTTGGACAAGACATTATCATCCCAACCTTATTTAAACGATGCGCACCGTAAAATTGCATCACAATAACTTTATTTTGATTGATCTCTTTAACATTTTTTCATTTTATTTGGCTCCGAAAGAGCGGGAGGGGTTAGTGAGAATGGATGCAGAGTCCATTTTTTCTCCAGTAGGCCTTTAACATTTCAAAAACAATTCTAACGTGTTGCCAAAACTCATTTGCCAAATACCATAAAAGTTTAAATTTACGTTGATGTGATTAAATATTAAACCCATTGCTATAATCAAACGTGGTTGCTATGAAACAGTAATAATGATAGTAATCATAAAGAAAATGATGAAAGAAAGCTTCTCAAACTTTAAATGAAACACAAAAAAACGCCTATGTGAACTCAAAAACCAAAACTTTATCTAAATATAAAATTTTATCAAAATCGTTGGAGCCATTTTCGAGATCCGAAATATATACAAGAATTGCTCGTTTAAAGATATAAAAGTCGGTATTATACTTTAAATAAAATATTTAAAAGATTTTAGTTTAGTGCTGTTTATTTGAAAAAGAACTATATGAAAACTAAGCTTAAGTAACAAATGAAATCAAAACTTAATGCCTTTCGTAAGGAGTGAAAGTACCAGTAATGGGCACTCTCCTTGGGTGTATTTTGCTTTATAAAAATTCAGCTTCAGTTTACTTTTTTTAATTCTTAGGATGCTTTACAATAATAGACTATCGACTATCGTTATTAATCTTGATCAAACTCTACAAAATGTGTTAAATTTTTTCAACAGGTTAATAAATTTAACAAAAACTGAAATTATATACCGATAACTCCATTGAATAAAATATGACTTCAAAAAAAGTTCTGGCCCGCTAAATGTTAAAAACCGACTTTGTTTCATTGTATGGTATAATTTTGCATAGCTTAAAGGACAATATGTTACGTAATTATAATGATACAGTGCCCGCCGCTTATTGAAATCACATTTCTGTACCTCAGAACCAGACTAACGTAAGTCCATTTTCGTCATTTTTCGGTAGAGGGGAAAAACGATTGTCGAATACATCGTTTTTCCCCTCTACTGAAAAATGACGAAAATGGACTTACGTTAGTCTGGTTCTGATGTACAGATTTGTTAAGGCAATATTTGTTTTCATTAAACGGCTGACTTTATAAACCGGCATAGATAAATTACGAAAAGAAAAGGTTTTAAAGTTTAAACAAAATAAAAAATAAATTGCTATTATCTATATTTCATATTAAGTTAATTAAAACACGATTCGAATTTAACTTATACCTAAAAAGTACATTTTTTAAATTGCACAAGGGTTTTAAAATATTGACTTATTGTTGTGTGAGAAACAAAATTTGAAGGTAAGGATCATTCTTAAATCTTGACGTTTAGGCATGTTTTTCTAGCGAACGGTTTTTACTCAAACTGAATGACATGAGCTGTCAATATTGAAGAGAAGGAAAATTCTAGTTTTATTCAGACAAGAAAAAGCGTGCAACCCCTCCCCCCCCTCCCCACTGTTTTTAACATATACTCTAAAAAAACTTGATTTTATAAAACGGCGCTTATGATTTTATTAAAGGATGGTTTCAACATGTATTGATATAATAATGATTCTGTTCTTCTAGATTTGATTTTATAAAACGACTGATTTTATAATCCAGTGATTTTATTAGTGGTGGGCACTGTAAAATGAATATTCACAAGGAAAATTATTATAGGCCGAATCACACCTCATGATTCGCCCTAACCGAAACTTCACTCCATCTCTGCTATTGAGTGATTAATTGAATTTTTAGAAACAGAATTTTTTTTAATACAGTAATTTCTTTTTTATTATTGAATGATATTTCATCTTCAGGGCCCTATCCCGGTTAAACCACGAAGCTGTGGTAGGTACGGGGGACCCTGGAGGTGTGAAATGAAATGAAATGAAATGAGTTATAAAAGAAGTAGCTGGGAAAATCTGCACTTAAATCTCAATGAACGTCGTCTCAAAAGGATATTTTAGCCAAAAAAGATTCTTTTATCTTTTCAGAATGATTTTTTTATTGAGTGAGAGAGAGAGTTTGATTTTTCAAGAAAAGTTTAACTGTTTAGGTCGAAATCAGTCTTGAAAGTTATCTTCTTATCTTTAATTTCGATTTTCAGCACTAATCTGCAAAAAATATTATGTGCAGCTTTGAATGTTTCAGGGAATAAAAAATTGGACTTATCAATTAAGCAATATCATAAATTAGGCCCCAAAGAAAATCCATTCTAATATTGTAAAATAGTAGGTATTTTTTCTAATATATTTAGTTAAAGTTTTATTTTAATTACGTCTAAACATGTAATTGGTAACATAAGTCAAACACTGTTTAGAATAAATGTATTACTAATTTAAAAAAATGTTTTCCTTTTACAACTAGCTGTCGTGGCCGTCACGAAACTTTCTTCTATATCTATCTTATGAATTCCGGTTACAAAATAAAATACGTACTCGCCCGAGTAGTTGGAGACAGCGCCAATTTCCCAATTATCGTAATAACCCTGCAAATGCAGAATCAATGAGCGAAATTGGAAATCATTGCAAAAGCCTTGTTTAGATAAATTGCAAACATTTTGTTTGTTAGTAAAAAGAAATTGGCAACAGTTAAAAATTTCAAATCATTGAAAGTTTTCTGCTTTTTATTTTTATTTTTATTTTTACCAATCTTTTTTATTTTATTTATTTTTTAAAACATTATTTAATTATTATTTTTTTAATTATAACTATTATTTGTTTACACATTAATTTTTTAAAAGTACTAATTATGCGCAGAATATAATCGCTTTTTTTCCTTTCCAGACATTCCAAGTACACACACACACACACACACACAAATAATAAAATAAATAAATACATGAATAAAAATAATAAAGAAATAATTTAAATTAAAAAAAATAATGAATAATTTAAATTAAAAAAATAGTTAATTAATATATAAATAAATTAGTTCAAACTCCCCTCCCTCCAAATTTTGATGGTGCAAGTTGCGCCATAATCCCCCCTGTGGACACCCCTGCTGAGAATAACCACTGCAAATTCTCCAAGAAGTTTGATGATTATCAAAGAAAGTTGTTGATTGTCTTTTCTTTTCTTTTTTTTTTATTTCATTTGTAGGTTTAACTTTTTTACTCGGGGACTTTATGGCTTGTCAAATGAAAATCATTAAAATAGAGAGCGAGAAAGTAATTGCAATAAAATTGAATATTTTTCGCATAGAAGCCATTAAAAGAGAGAGAGAGAGCAATGAATTTCAAATGAATTACATTATTTTATCAACTAAAATTATAAAAAAAAGAACGAAAAATTTACAAATAACAATGCATATTTTTCGTCAAAGATTAAATCTAGCAAAGATAAATTAAGGAGTTGCAAAAAAGAAAAAAAGCATATTTTGTGTTTTTAATGAATATGCTAACTGCTTGGTGTACGTATTCAAGAGAATAATGTGGTATTTTTACTTTTAACCTCAAAAGCTAAAATATGATTGAATTTGGGCCATTCCATGAAAAGTGAAACCAATTGGTCAAAAATTCATATTGAAGTTATGTTGCTATGTTATACATCATTTTAAAGCTTAAGATGTATATTTTAAGAATCCTGCATTGGTTTTTTGGTGAGAGTTAGAATAATACTTGTTTTCTTAGTTGGAAGTACGATATTCACGAACTTGTAAAAATCAGAAAAAAGAACACATTTTCAAATGCATATTTGTCATCGAAAAATAAAAACAAAAATAACTACTTGTAGCACAATTTTAACTACTAAGATGGTACTATAATATTATGCATTCATTAATTTCTTTTGATTTGATCTAAATGGTGTAGTTGAAGTTTGAAAAAAAGAAGTTTGATGTTACGTCTGTAACAAAAAAGAAGCAAAAGTTATCATTACGTCCCAAAAAATAAAAATTAAAAAATACCCTTAATGGTCCTTTTGGCAAAGTCTTAGAGTAATTGCCTACCATAGTTAAAAATATTGCAACTGATTTAGTTTTTAAATTAATGCTGTTACAGACGTAACATTTCGGCCATAACAAATGGCTCTATGTTACGTCCGTAGCAAAAGTAAATTTCCAATTAAATAGGTAACTAGCTGTCGTGGCCGTCACGAAACTTTCTTCTATATCTATCTTATGAATTCCGGTTACAAAATAAAATACGTACTCGCCCGAGTAATTGGAGACAGTTACAATTTCCCAATTATCGTAATAACCCTGCAAATTCAGAATCAACGAGCGAAATTGGAAATCATTGCAAAAGCCTTGTTTAGATAAATTGCAAACATTTTATTTGTTAGTAAAAAGAAATTGGCAACAGTTAAAAATTTCAAATCATTGAAAGTTTTCAGCTGTTTTGATAATTAAATAGCGTGAAAGCGATTTTTTAATGAATTAATTTTTCGCATTGTTGACTAAGCGCAAAGATCACCCCATCCTCCCCCTGAGGAGATTGGCGACAAAATTTAATCGATGCTTGCTTCCATATTGAGTTAGTGTTATTCCAAATTTCATTCAAATCGCAGCAATATTTCCCGAGATACAGTAGGTGCAATGACAAAATAAGCACTTTTGATTGCTCCACCCCCCTTGGAGATATTGACAAACAAATTGAATCAGCACCTGTACTCAGTAGGGTCTACCTATGGACCAATTTTCGTTTGATTCCGCCGGTTACTTCCTGAGATATAGCAATCACCCCCGCGCAGAACACGTGCGATTGCTCCACCCCCCTTGGAGATATTGACAAACAAATTGAATCAGCACCTGTACTCAGTAGGGTCTACCTATGTACCAATTTTCGTTTGATTTCGCCGGTCACTTCCTGAGATATAGCACTCACTCCCGCGCAGAACACGTGCGATTGCTCCACCCCCCTTGGAGGAATTCGCTAAACAAAGTCAGGTGCACCAGTTCACATGGTGGTACATATGTGCAAAAATTTTTGTTCGATTTCATGCAGTAGTTTTTGCTCTAGCGCGGCCACAAAAACTGGTCACACACATACAGACTCACACACAGACAGACACACACACACACAGACAGACATTTTCCAAAAATGGTCGAAATGGACTCAGCGCACCTCAAAACGTGCAAATCCGTCAAAATTCGACATTCGAAAATTTTCACGAAACCAATACTTTCTTCTATATATTAGATATAGAAGAAAGTAAAAAGCACAGGATGAGCAATACATGTATATAGCATAATATGGTACGAGTACTAAAGTTTCTGGTATTCTGATTTTGAAATTTTTAATTATGTCGGCATGTAATTGAAATTTATTTCTTAAGATTAATAAAATACGCATATGGTATAACTGATTATAATTTATACCTCAACAGGCATTTTTTTGCTACGTCACATGGAAAGGGAGCTGTGGATGGAGTTGGGGGTATGGTCAAGCACCAGGTTTGGCAGAGAGTAAGATCTAGAACAGCATTTGTCAACGACCCTCCTTCCTTTTTTCAGTGTGCAAACTCCATTGCAGAAAAAGTTAAAATCCCGCGAAATGCATTGTTTTCGAACAGTATACGAAAATGCCGTTCGAATTTCGAGAACGTCGGACGAAAAAGGACACACTTTTTCATTCAAAAAAAAATATCAAAATTGACCAACTGTCACCAAGAAGGTTAAATTTTAGTTTGGTACTAGTATTCTGCTATATCATCTAACATTTTCAAATTTTTAAGTTCTCCTAAGACCAATCACTGATTCCAGGGAGGAATTTACTTTTCCCGATTTTTTTATGTAGCAGCCCCATTATGCATTAATTTTAAGAATACAAATAAATAAATTTGTGTGAAGGCCCTTCTAAACTTTTCTTGTGTCAATCTTTCTTGGAATTAATTATCTTAAGATGCATTAATTTATTGTTACATATTGACATATCGGCATATGCTCTCAACTCCCCCAGACTTACCCAAATTTTCTAAAACTGTTACAGTATAACTTAAAATATTCAAATAATGTGTTAATTAATGCTACTGTATTGTTTTAGCACACAAATCTTTGTTTATTCCTGCTTTAAAATACTGTTTTCTACTTTCAAATCAGAGATGTTACGTCTGTAACACCACTTTGTTTCGTCCGTAACAAGTTTATGAATTTTTTTCACAAATTCGGAAGTCAAAATCCACACAATCTTTATGGTTTTAGAAAGCTTGAAGTCTCTAGAACACGTATTAAAAAAAAAAAAGTTCAAAATTTCCGCATAATTCAGAGGAATATTATAAGTTGTATGACATAGTCGAGTTTTAGCTGTTTCGTGAATTACGTCTGTAACAGGCAGTTTTTAATTTTTGTATTTTTTTTGTAATTAAGCAATCTGCACGCAAATTTAATGTAGTATAAACATCATCAAGTTACACTACAGGAAAAAAAATTGAAGACTTTCATCAGCCATTTTCATCACCAGAATTATTTGTGTTCAAAGTCTGC